>SCLF01021931.1:0-12564 GCA_004367975.1 Mesochordaeus erythrocephalus
TAGCATGTGTCCTAGTATCCGTAAAATGCCATTTTTAGCGTTGCTGGCGCAAACGCACCAGTTTGTATCGTGACGGTTAAGTAGACCAACATTTATTTCAGAGATATGAAAAACTCTACTCAAATTCACCTTCTACAAGCCATTATGTAAATTTTGTTATGGGGACGAGTTTAAGATGATTTTACTAGTTCCTAAGCCACCGTGAATCCATTACAAAATGTTTTAGGGTTTGGGTTTTTTATTGAAAATCATCCATCTATCGGATAAACCAAAACCTTATAGACGTTTTATATGCTTATTCCCCAGGAGTTTGTCTAGCTTTGGGATAGTCTAGTGACTAAATAGTGCTAAGTCACGGAAATTTACCACGAGAATAGCTTTGGGGTTCAGGTCGACTCAGTGAAACCTTGAGGTAATTTCTACGCCTCGCGCAGTTTTTGTTGATACATGTGTCGTTTTCAACGTATTTAAGAAAGGTTAATACACGGTATATTTAATTCTATCGGTAAAGTACGGCCATGCAATTTTAACATATCCATGGAACATGGGTACATATATTTATATGGATTTAAGACACCAAGGGTAATCCAATCGCCATAAAATTCAGTTTGACACATAGCGCTTAATACATATACTCGTTGCCACATAATGGCAATGTTTTCGACGCGTTTTCGATAATCTTTTTAGAAGAGGGCTAAAGTGTAATTCCTGCAGGGAATGTCGATTAATCCACAAAGCTTTTTCTCAGTCTAGGATAAAAGGTGCACCTAAAGTAACTTTAACCACATCGTCTACTTAGTTATGTACACTTTTCGGACCGCAACCCCTGGGCGGGATTTGAACCACGCGTCCTTTCTGTATCTAGTGGAACGCTCTACCAGTGAACTACGAATGCACGCCTCCAGAATACACTTTCAAGGATGTATTACTTCTACTACTTTTTACTATTGCTACTTATATCACACCGTTTGAGCAAATTGTGACTCAGAACTCATCTCTAATAATATTGCAACTATAAATGTTAACCCAAATAAGAAAGGAGAGTGGAGTCTAGAAAAACGAGGCACGTAAAGACAGAATTAATTTGAAAATTGGTAAACGGTTAAATCCATTTTATGAGCTAGCACATAGCGGTAACCGGCTTAAATTTTGACTCTCAGATTATAAATAGCTGGCGGATAACCTGGTCGTTTTTTGGACGTCAATTTGCCAATTTACTGAGCAAGTGAGTATAAAAATAATAAATTGCATCGATCCTGATACTAGTGTTTTTTATAACCGTTTTTATCCTCTCCTCCTTCCGACTCTCTCTCTCTCTCTTAACTCCTTATTATTTTGGTTTGAATTCGGTATTCGAATTCTCCAATTTCGGCCAGATGTTTGGCAATTTTTTCCTTCTGAGCTGAAAGTCTCTTGGCGTATACCAATCCTTTCGAATCGGTGCACCAAGTGAACTCTCGGCCCAAAAGGTACATCCTCCATTTATTGAGGCCGTTTTTAAATACCAGTAGTTCCTTCTCTCGGATGTGAAGCCTCTCTTGGGTCTCGTTAAACATCTTCGAGAAGAACTCAACGGCCCTTAAACACCCAGGGGAGTGTTGGGGTTTTCTTTCTTATTTTTCTTCCTCTTCGTCCTTCTTGATGCAAATATATAGTACGGCCCCATAGCCTTTTCTGAGGCGTCGTTCTCCAATACAAATTCATCCGTCATGATCTAAATCATTTTTTAGATTTTCCAATGCGTCGCTGTGGTTGGGGAAGCAATTTGGGCGAAATGTTTTATCGTTCGCGGCCTCCTGATCCTCTGGATGGCTTCTATTCGGCCTTCACAAATCCGAATCTCGCCATTTTTGATTTTGTGCCGCAAAACTTGGCTTCGTCAGTCAGGAATGTCGACTTATTGTCCTTCACCTGCAGGCCATATCCTTCCATTATTAGCATTGTTCTTTTCACTTGACATAAATTTTCATCCTCATCACTCCCGTGGATGTAGCGACCGTCCATATATATGACCTGGGTCTTTAGGACGTTTCCCTGGAAACCCAGGTCCATACACCGTTGGAAATGGCCTGGGCATGTTTGTCCCCATGGGTATCTGGGTAAACCGGAATTACCCCAGCTCATTTCCTCAGGTCAGGACCTCTGCTGCCTCCTCGGTTATGGGGATTTGGTGAAATCCAGCTGTCAAGTCCATACCGCTGAAAATTCGTGAATTTTTCAGGTTCACAATTATGTCGGTTATCCGCGGCAGCGGGTAGTGATCCGTCTGGATTTCCTCGTTTACCGCACGGTAGTCGATAACCAACCTAAATTCACCATTTAACTTTTTTATAAGCAACGTGGGACTGTTCCAAGCCCTAGAAGCCCTAGAGGGTACGGTGTCCTATAAATCTGTGATGCTACAGGTCCCGACCCCTCCATGTGAACCTCGAATGACGGTAATTTCGCCAAACCCGGCAATTCGTTTTCTAAGAGGAATTTTTTTTCGTATTGTCGTATAAGTTCCTCTATTTCCCGTCTTCCTTTCTGCGCTGGATTCTTTGCTGTTCGTATCTCCTCCATTATTCGCTCCAACTTTGTTTTCCGACTTCTAGAGTTCGAAGTTCATTCTTTGGTTTTTCATTTTCCAATTCTACATCTTCTTTCGACGTTTCCTTCTCTTCTTCCTTCTTCTCCTACCATGTGCTATACGTTTGTATCACCTGCTCTCTTTCGCCCTCAATTTTCGCCACTTGATGTCGCTCTTTTTTTATTTTTTTCACGATTTCTTTGATTTTTTTCGAGCTCCTTCTTCCAACTCTTCATTCTTCTCCAGGGCTTCATTTTCATCAATTCCCAAATTTTAATTTTTCAATATGTTTTGCGTAGGCGTATGGGGTCGAGTGTCGGTTATTCGTGTTCCCCTTCGTTTCTTCATTCTTTTGGCAATTCCTCGAAAAGCCGCCTAGCACTCACTTTTATCGATTGCTTTCGAGCTCAGCGGGTTCGTTTCCTTCTTCCTCCCAAATTTCTTCTCCGTAGGTGGACTCCATCTTCTTTCTTCATTTTTACCGCGTTGCCTACGTACGCCCCCTTCACTTCCCGGTTCGACGCTAAATGGGTCCGCATGGCTAACCATCTACGATTGGGTCAAAAGTGGGCTCGTTAGAACCCCGCTGGAATGCCGATTCAAGCGCGATGATGCGCCTCCCCCCAGGTCCAAGACGTCACAGGTGACGTCATCACTAATTTTTTTTGAAATCTCCCTCCGTAATGGCCATTTCATCCGAATTACTCCCGCTTTCGAATTCTCGGGGTAATTTTTGATTGCGGTTACGATGGAATGAGTCATCCGTGACGCCATCTTCCGACTCATAATTCCACTCCTCGTTTCCCCACTCGCCTCCATACCCCTGCCACTCGTGGGCGCTGTCTAGCGCCTCCATTTCGTAGGGTGTCCATCCTTCTTCTTCCTTCATTGATTCTTCTTCTTCCTTCCATTTTCACCCTTTTTCGTTCTTTTTTGGTCTTTTATTTCCATCCTTTCCTATTCTTTCCCAACTTTCTTCTCGCCACGACCCTACAGCGGTGTTATTTTCACCAGGTGGCGCCGTTTCCCCAGCGAAGTCGTTTCGCCCGAAAATTTTCCGACTCTCATCGGAAACTGCGCCCTTCAATCATCACTTCATCAGCGGCTTCATCAACGGCTTCAATCATGAAGCAGCTGCAGACCGGTGGCTTTCCGATTGAGCCGCCAATTACTGTTTCCGATCTCAGCGTGATCCTGTAATAGTCGCGACACACCGTTTGCGACTCGTCACAAGTGGTGTATAACGACGTCCTCAGTTTACCTATGAGGTACGACCCACCTTCCCTATCTAAAACTAACTTGCCAAATTTTAATAAAATGTCGGTATCCAAAATGGGGAGGCAGTTTTCCTGTGTAATGAATTTTTTTTGTCTCCCTAGCGATCCCCCTTCAAACCATATATGTCAACCCCGCAATCTCAACCACGTCATTGGTGTATAACGTGATCTTGATTTTGGTGTCTCTTAATCCCGCCAACATCTCCTCGGTTAGTAGCCTCCGTGGGAGTATTGTTGCTTTACTGCCGCTGTCCACCAACATGGAGCAGCTGACACCGCCAATAAGCACTCTCACAAAGGCTTTTCCCGTTTATTTTTCACTGGTGGCGAAACACACTTTTTCTCAAATTTTCCCTTGGTGTCCAAAATGGACACCCCCTAGTTTCCCTTTGATGTGTGCTTTCCCCCAGTGAACCTTAATCGTTTTTTGGAAACAGATCCGGATGGAAATCCATGGCGAACGCAGTGTGGCCGATTTTCCCACACGCGTAGCACTCTCTAACTGTCCCTTTGCATTATTCTCGTCTATGTCCACTGAAGCCGCATTTTTCCACGCTTCTTTTTTGTTCTACTTTTTGAATTAATTTATACGTAAATAATGAACAACTTTTATGAGGGGAAGGGTCGTTTATATAGGGCTTGTTATTTTCAAATTTCAGTCCCCCCCCCCGCGGCGTTTTTCCGAATTTCATTGTTGGCTGTCCCCATTTACCCCTCTCTATACTCCTTTGGGTTACAGCCCTTTCCGTGACCTCCTTTTAACCCTCAGTTGAGTTTTTCGTTATTCGTTTTCAGTCAATGGATTGGCCAACGCAACGGCACAATTCCATTGCCCCATCTCCCTCGACCCCTTTTTCTATCCCTCCCTCCATTTTGAAATATTTAGGTACTCTAACTAATTTACGATAATTTGGGTGTCCAAAATGGACACCAGACTTCCTACCCTAAGTTTAGAGAAGACTTTTCATTTTGTTTCGTCTTGCAGGCCTATTTTTCTAATTACAGTAATATACAAAATATATAAGAAAGGATTTTTGTACAAAAATAAAATTTACAATATATTTACAGTAATACTGTTTTCATTTTCTTGCTGCTTTGCCATCGTGTCGCCATTCGACTTTCCCGCTGTTCCATCTTCTGCCCATTGTGTCAATCCTACGTACTTATCAGTCAAAATTTTGGAGTGGTGTTTATTGTTTTAAATAATATATGTAACGTTAAAACCACAAGTTTCAATGGCACTGATTTAAAACCAAATCATGTATAACAGTCAGTTAAGAGTGGTGATATTTTCAATTGCGTTTCTAGTTTTTCACAAATGGGCATGCTTTATTTATGCACTGTAGGTCTTTTCGTGGAGATTACATATAATTGATAGAGATTACATAAATTTTACTCCGTGAAATAGCGCCCAAAATACAGGGTCATACTGCAATATTATTGGTCAAAGGGACATCGATATTAGGAAGTATTCTGGACATAATACTCTCCGTAAATTACTCTCTGAAATACGGTAAGATTACGAACTTTTTAAGAATAACAAAATAATTCATTACTACATTTGATACGAAGGGGAAAGTGAAGAAAGATAGGACAGAAAAGAAGGAAGCAGAAAGTGAATGTGAATAAGATAGGAAGGAGTAGAAATTGATAGGGTGCGCGATTGTTGTGATTACTTGTATTGCCTAAAGAAACTCATAACCCGTGTCTCTTTAGCGCAATTGTTAGCGCGTTCAACTAGAAATTGAAAGGATGCGAGTTCGAGCCCCGTGGGAGGCACAAGTTTTCGGAATTTAATAATTACGCACCGTATCAAATGGAGTCCTCAGGCAATAGATCAGCCACGAAGACATTTAATACCGAATTAACAACTCGGCTTAAGTCGGCCAGCGAGTCGTACGAACAGTAGTATAAGGAATATAATAGATATAGAAGGATTGTCTATGACAAAATAAATATGAAAAATGAATACGGAAAATGAATACAGAAGGCGCTAGCAGACAGTAGGAAACCCCCGGTAACACAAACATTGATGCGTAGGGGAAAGTGAAGAAAGTGATAGGAAGGAAAAGAACGAAGCAGAAAGTGAATAAAATAGGAAAGAGTAGAAATTGATAGGGCTGCGATTGGTGTGATTACTTGTATTGCCTGAAGAGACTCATAAGCCGTGTCTCTTTAGCGCAATTGGTAGCGCGTTCAACTATAAATTGAAAGGATGCGAGTTCGAGCCTCGTAGGAGGCACAAGTTTTCGGGATTTAATAATTACGCACCGTATCACATTTGTTGAAGCGGTAACATTTCACAGCTTAACCAACCGGATTAAAGGCCACTATAAAACACTAATCTTTCTTACCATACATGCGGGTGTCATTTCATCTTCTTCATCTTCTTTTATCCTCTTCATTCATTAACAAAGAGTACGACGCTGTCAAGCGCCCGGGGAAAAATCACGGAATTTACATTATACACCAGTCATTGCGCGTCAGAACCTTTTCACTTCACGCACATGTATATTGACCATACCGCCTCCAATTCCGTTTGACGAGATTCATGCAGAATAAAGTTTATCAGCTACGAAGTCTTGTCGATCTGTATTCACGCGGAAAACGATTTGTAATGGTATCGAAGAGACAACAGCGATAATTACTTAGCGACTTTAGTGACCTCTTATGATACTTCTTCTTGCGCCTTCTCTTATTTACATTTTTCTGGGTTAGAGGAACGGGCCCGTCACTGGACTCGGAATTAGGCCAGTACGGCTTTAAAGCTAAATTCCAATTTCCGCAAATTTTTGCAACAGACGATTCAATCGTTGTTAAACATTTTCGTTCTCTACATATCCACTTTTTATCGCGAACTGAACATACCCGGGTCTTTCACCACATCTGTGTATATCTTTTTATATATTTGGCCGGCTACCACCCAAAGTTGCACACATTTGAAAAAACTTCGAGTTAGCGAAGGTGTGCAACTTAGGCTGCGCAAAGGTAACCCTAGTTTTTCTGACCGATTTAACAACCCGTATAATGACTCATTACACGCCTCATTGCTCAAAGGTGTGCAACTTTTTCTAATCAGTCTATTTGACTGTCTTAACTGATAAATCAATTATGTTATTTTCCATTTTCCAGAAAGGATGATTTTCTACCCATCGTCGATGAGTTTCAGGGGAAATTCAGTATAGCAACAGTTTCCTATAATACGGTATCTTATTTAACTATATTATTAGCTGTTAATTCCTCTTCCGCCGAGCAAATGTATGTTCTCTCTACAGCGCATTTTTATACTAATCCGTGAACTTTCGCGAAGTACTTACTGGGATAGGTATGCATAGAATTATCTTCTTTTATAGGTTTTCTACGTTTATCTATTCTCTAAACTTCTAAGTTTACATCAGCTTCGCCTTTGAGGTGTCACGAGCAGTCCGACTTACGTAATATTTATTTTTGCTACACACGAGTTAAACTCGCATAAGTGATCGTTGCGTGGATTAATGTAATGATTATCACAATGTTGCCTCGATTTGGTTGGATGAATCCTGAAATGTCATCCGGTATCTTTGGAGAATTCAATGCTATGCGTGGGCTTTTCTGGACATGTTCAGCTGTAACAGGAATGTAATATCACATCGTATTAATTATGAATCAATAAGTTTTACGCAGTGTGTCGAGTCTAATTATTATTGGACATACTTTAGGATCTTGGCATGTATCTAAATCATAACAAAATAGAAAAGTGATAAATTCTGGATTTTTGTCATTTTTTAAGAATTCGTGGTCGGTCCTTTGAGAAGAATTGAAGCTGGAGTCATGACCCCTCTAATAGAGCCGATCGGATATACTTCCCGAAATCACATTTTTTGACATTTCCACTAGAATTCTAGTGGCTATCCTATGAGAAGAAATGAAGCAGGAATCACGACGCGCCGAATAAGCCCACTTTCTACCAGTTTTGGGGGTGTTAGGTTGTAATTCTAGCACATTTGGTAGTAATCAAGTTGTTATAGCCAATAGAAGTTAAAATGTGATTTCGGGAAGTATGTTCGATTGTTCAACTCCAACTGTAATTCTTCTTAAACGAATTTTTCACTTTTATATTTTGTTATTACTTAGAAACATGCCAAGATCCCAAAGTATGTTCACTAAAAATTCGACTCGAACTAGTCCATAGCTTTAAAATAAATTATTGAAGTATATTTTCGCTGATTTAATTGAATCTAATTAGTCTAGCACAATTTAGTTCGACCGGCTGCCATGCCGTTCGTCTTTAGAGGTGGGGGGTTAACTTTACGACGAACCACAAGAAAAAACTACATAACACGGACTAATTCTGGGTCAATCCTATGAAAAGAAATGAAGCCAGAGTCGAATCAGCCCACTTTCTAACAGTGTTGGGGTGTTAGGTTATAATTATCTGTTTATCTGAATAATTGGTGAATCCCACGATATTGTCAAGAAATATTATTTCATGAAGTATTACCGATTGGCTAGAAAGTGGGTTATTCGACACCGAATTCTTAACAAGTTACCCAGTTACGGCCCAAAATGGGATTTCTAAAGTACGAATTTTCAACCAGTAATAAAAATCACTATTTTTTGCCAAAATCCCAAAGTATCTTTCACTAAAATTCGACTCGTAACAACTGCGTAAAAACTAAAGTTCAGGACGGTCAACGTCAATTTTGGAGGTCCTAACATTTAAAAAAATCGGAGTATGTTTTCGATGCTTTTATTGGATGTCCTGGGGTCTACTTAATCTAGTAGAATGTAATTTGGTGAGATGCCATGCCCCACGAGTTAAAATTATATTCTTTTCACGTTGTCTTTAACTATACGGCGCCGTTTAAATTTGCATATTCTGAGAACCGATTCGGAACTGCAAGAAAAAACTCTAACAATCACTAAAGCTCATTAAGCTCTCAGTTGTCGCCGGGATGGTGGGGGCAGGTCTGACACCCGTGAACTAGTTTTCGCGCTTAACATTTTACAGTTTATTTCCATATGTATCCAGTAATCATATTGGTATGTCATGCAGGATCGTTTCATTTCGAATTGAAATGTAGTACTTCTGATTAATAAGCATTGTTAACCCTATCCCATGAAATCCGGTGCTTAACCCCCTTCCTGTCATTTGGTCCTTGATTGAATCTACTTCTAGTTATACGAAATCGTGTCATTATTATGGATATGAGGACGCGCTTCAATTTAAAGTATGTATTGTAGTTACTGAAAACAAAGTGGTTTTCGTTTCCCTGTTGCTTCCATATTTCTATTGCTTACACTTATTACCATTGACATCAGGTCATTCTTTTCCATTTCGTTGAAAACTACAAAATTATAACCACTTTTGCGTGACTTCCGGTCCAAAAACTGGGCATGCAAATCATATTAGTGCGATATCCCCCCTAAATTTCACAGGAAATTGTTTTTTCAGCAACTTTTAGACCGGTAGTACCGCCGGATATGACAGCTGAAAACCGGAAATTGATTATTTTGAATCGCGGATAACACCAAATTATTGCCCGATACGACTTCTAGTGGAAAAGTATCTTCAAGAACTTTAGGTAACTACAGGTACACTTGAAATTCAGTTTCTTTACAATTTAAGGTAGCATTGTCTTAGATAGGAAAAGCCGGCCAGCATTCCGCCCTAGTATTTTATTGTGCTTATTTTGACCGGAAATAAACCTAAAATTTAAAATTATAAATTCTGCGTCCAACCTTGGTCAGGATATTGATCTATCAATAGATTAGTCACAGTGTTTTATAGGGCCTGTTAACGCTATGGACAAGAAGCCCGGAGAGGGCAAATTTGGGATATAGTGCCATCTATTCAGCGACAACCATGATTTTACCGATTCTCCATAACTTGGAAGAAATGTTAGTATTTTTGTTTAAATAAGGAAAAATTGGATGCAGCCTTAAATAACAGACAATACAGAGAAGACGTGAGACCTGCAAATATACAAGATGACGGAAATGAATACGAGCTAGGTCAATGGCAATTTCAGTACGAATTGCTACTATAATGCTCACGGACCAAACGTAGACCGTACCAAAACACTATGCAGCTTTTGCCGAAACCATTGTTGCTAGGCCCGTAATACTCCAATCTGTAATAAGTCTTACATTATAATTAGAAATGAAATGACTGCATGGCAGACAATTATGATTACATATTGAAATAAAGTGATACAAAATGATAAACCCGAACATAAGTCTATTTAAAACCATATTCTCTGGTTACCGTTTACCCTTAGCTAAACTAACCAATCAATAATAAATTTAACTGCCGTGTTCTCGAGGTTAAAATTGATATATTTTGTTGCATAATATATTATATTACTGTGCAAAATACAAATTCGGTTAGACTTACGGTGATGTTAAAAAATTGTCCGATCGTTTATTTTCTTCTCGATCGTCTCACTGGAATACCAATGCATATTTTTTAATAAAAGGTTTACCATTAGAAAGCTAAACGTTTACCGTTCAAATGGTAGACATTTTGTTTAAAACTATTCATTGAAGATCGAGAAGACAATATACGATCGACAATTTTTCCAACATCACTGTATATCCCAAATCCCTGGCTTGTCGACTTCTGTCGATGAAAATGACCTTTCTTTTTGAAAAAAAACGTAAATTTTAACTCCCGTGGGCATGGGAGCTGGCGACCAAAATTATGGTAGTTATGGACCTCGAAAGTCACATTGTCCAACAAAACTTTCGAGTCCATTTATTCAAAACAAATAATCTCAGCATATTTTATATGTTTTATTGGATGCCCAGGGGTCTAATTAATCTACCAGAATTTAGTTCGGTCAGCTGCCATGCCCCAGTAGTTAAAATTTACGTTTTTTCAAAAAAGGTCACTTTCATGGACAAAAGTCGACAAGCCCTAGGGATTTGGGATATTGGAAATGAAAACAACTATTAACTCCTGTGAACCGTTTTTGGAACATAACCCCTCTGAACCGTTTTGAGCATAATAGGCTCATGTCTCTTCGCTAATAATATTTCATTTCCAGAGCTATTTGTTTGTTCTTTGTATAGACCCGGGTGTTGGACATCCTGTCGAAACGTATCGCTATATTTGTTTGTTTTAAATCGTAACGGTCCTTATAAATATATATACATATATATTTTACATATTGCAAAATTTCGAAAACTGTCGATAGGATGGACACACCCCATAAAACCAATGATCTATAAATTGTATCTGAATAAGAAAAGTGAGTGAGATCTAAAAAAGGAAACGTGGAAAACACACAAATTATCTGAAAAAGTTATCACGAATTCAAAACGAAGAATATGTACGAAAAACGACTTCGACTAAATAGAGATTGGCGCAAACTGAGATTACAAAAACCTGTCCTTGTACATCGCCTTCAAAGTATAAAATTCATCCTTCGATCAGTTCAATCGATGTCGATAACCTGTGAAATTAAACATCTGCTATTTTTACTTAATTCGCTAGCTTCACTAGAAGTACACGGACTGAAAGACGACTTTATGTACGTAAATATATTATTTGGTAATTAATTACGGTCGTGTTCATTATAGATCTTGAAATTATGTCATCTAAGTTATATTATGTTAAGAGTATTCCTCCACTGAGACTCGCTTGGGTGAATACTAATTCAAATTCATCCTGTGAACCATTGAACCTGTGAACTTGAAGTGAATATTCTTCAGTGTAACCATTTGTCCAGTTTTTTTTTCCACGGTTTCCCGATTTTTCGTTTTTTTATTTGCGTTCACTTCCTGGTAAAATATGTGAACGAAAGATTTGTTTTTTAAATGTTTAAGGATTTATTAATTCCGCAAATAGTTACCAATTATGTCGTCTAGGTAACTAAGTTGACTGCGCTGCATTGTTTGGGCTGAATTAGTATATTATACTACATTATACTACATTATTTCGGACGAATAAAATAACAATTTGACTTTCCTTTGATGGGTTAAAAGCCCGGTTAGAGAAAAGCCCACGTTAGAAATAGCTGCACGATAACTTGGCCATTTTTCGACGTAAAATTTCGTATTTTTAATTTTCATGTTAACTTCCGGTTGTAATGTTGGGCCGCGAGTTTTCCCAAAGTCTAGGAGGTGTCATAAATAGTAAGAAAGTGAAGGTCTTCCAATTTTCATTTGTTAGGTACCCAGCCTTCGATTTGGGCAATTCTATTTTTTGAAAGCGTTAATGTATCTAACATGTGTCCACGTAAATATTATAATGAAAATAACAAATATTTAAAAAATTATTCTAGATAGCTGAGGTTGATAAATTTGCCTGAAAAACCAAAAATTGTTAGTGTACTTTTTTATAAACACCGATTGAAAAACAAATAAACGTTAATATTTATAACAGAATGTCAGCTCATGTCTTTATAAATGATTTGTATACGTGTCTTCATTGACTCTATAATCACATGGAAAATTTAGTTTTTTTATGCATTTTAACCGTTGTGTAAATATTTTAGGGAATTGGTGACTTAAAGAATTATTCAATTTCATGCGTATTTCAGCTACTTCCACTTTTAGCTGATTTCGATCATAATTTCGATCATAACCATTTTTGATTTCACTTCCGGTCGGAAAATGATTTTGGGAAATTAAAGGGTCTGTCCTTAGGAAGAGCATGGTCTTTCTACTTTAAAGGTATGAACTTTGGTTACGGTATTAATTTTAAACAAAGTAACGGATGTCAAATTTTATATT
>SCLF01022042.1:0-12561 GCA_004367975.1 Mesochordaeus erythrocephalus
TTCCAAAGCTCATCTAAGCGGGCATGATCAAACTCATCTAGCCCAGCTCCTATCCCTATGCAGTCCGTAACCTCCTCCACCCCTCGCATCAACTTCAGAAATGCATCGTAATCCGTTCCATTTGAGAAACTTATCCTGGTCTGATGTATTGCGGCTACGTCACCGCTTATTGTTCTCATAACTTGGGAGGCACTGGAGCACACCTTAATTGTATATCCGATACTATCCGGTTTGGTAATCTAGAAACCACTGCTAAGCGGATGAGCCCGACAATATAGTAACCCATTAGTATGCCGCACTTTAATTATCTTTTATCTATCTGATGTTTATTGTAAGCTTAAAAAGGAAACTAATAATCACTATAAACTTAAACTTAAACTCCAGAAAAGTAAGAACTTGAAAGTGTTTAAAAATTAAAATTCTCCGGGTTCAAAATCAAAAGCTAGAATCCTAATTACGAAAAATATTTAAACTCTAAATTCTATTCGCTAATTGGGAAGTCTCTTGATTAGGATTACTATCTATTTCATAATCTAAAATTATAACCCTATATGTTTAACCCTTAACGGATACCCGACTATCCTTATATTTTTTCGTAATAATATCTAGGTCTAAATAAAAATCGCCATAAAATTAATCGAAATTAAAAACTAGCCAAATTAAAAATTAATACAAACTTAAACTCAAACTCCAGAAAAGTAAGAACTTGAAAGTGTTTAAAAATTAAAATTCTTCGGGTCCAAAATTAAAAGCTAGAATCCTAACTACGAAAAATATTTGGACTCTAAATTCCAATTCGCTAATTAGGAAGTCTCTTGATTAGGATTACTATCTATTCCATAATCGATAATTATAACTCTATATATTTAACCCTTAACTGATACCCGACTATCCTTATACTCTTTCTTAATAATCTCTAGATCTAAATTAAAAACGGATAATTAAAAAAAATCACCATAAAATTAATCGAAATTAAAAACTATCTAAAAATTACTATGTATGGAAGAATAATTAAAAATTGCTCAAAATTAAAAATCTAAATCATTAATTTCTTAAATCGAAATTAAAATCGAAGTTAAAATCTATCTAAGTTTAGCTTAAGTCTGGATGTTTCTAAACATATAATGTTTACCCTAATCACGACCTAATGTGCTTGACCTATAACCTTCTTAACATGTTCGTATTCCTAATAACGCTCATTAAAATTTGGAAATTAATAAGCACCTTTAGATTTAACGAAAACTTACGCTAGTACTGAGCTAAGGGCTAACTTTATTTGGGAATACGGATGTTTAAAAATTAAATTTTTTTTTAAAAAAATCTAAATCTAAAATCTATCTAAGGCTTATATTGAAAAAAAATCAAAATCTAAATTTTAAGTCTATCAAAGGTGAATATTGTAAAAAAAAATCAAAAGCTAAAAATCTAAAGTCTATCAAAGGCGAATATTCAATCTCAAAAATCTACAAGTTTACTAGGCTAGATGAACACCTTATTACGAGATACTATTAACTTTGAATTCGAATCCGATACTATCCGGTTGTGTAATCTAGAAATCACCGCTAAGCGGATGATCCCGACAATGTAGTAACCCAATCCCACAGTTTTCCATTAGTATGCCTCACTTTAATTATTTTCTATCTACTTGGTGTTTATTGTAAGCATTAATAGGAAATTAAAAATTACTATTTACTAAAACGCGAACTCCAGAAAACTAACAACGTGAACTCCGGGCACCTATAGAATTAATTAAAACTTACGCAAGTATTGGGCTAAGGATTAAACTTTATTTGGGACAAATGATGTAATAATTTAAAATCCAAATCTAAAAGTCCACCTAAGGTGAATATTGTAAATAAGAACTAAAATCCAAATCGTAAGTCTATCAAAGGTGAATATTGTTAAAAAAAATCAAAATCTGAAATCCTAAATCTATCAATGGCGAATATTCAATCTCAAATTATACAATTTCACTAGGGTAGATGATGACCCTAATACGAGCTACTATTAACTTTGAATTCGAATCTCATTCACAGAATCATTTGTTTTCTTCTCCATAAAACTTAAAATTTGATGAATTAAAAATTATCAAAAATTGTTTAAAAATTAAAACTGCAAATTAAAAACTTCGCACGATAAAACTATAAGGGTTCAAAAACCTAAATTTAAATTCATAATTTATAACTCCAATCCACAACCTATAATTTAAATCATGATCACGACTTGAAACACAAGACTTAAAACCTTCTTATCATCCTCTCATTTCAAATAGCGCTTCTCATAGAAATTTGATAGTGAAGAAGTATTTAAAAAGTAAATCAAAAAGCTGTAATCTATACAAAATTTTATAAATCTGTTGAGGTTCAAGATTGGTGCTGAAAATTATAAATCTAAAATATTAAGTCTTTTAAAGGTGAATATTTAGCAATTGTTGCTTAAAATTTTCTAGAAATTGTTTAGAATTAAAAAAAAAGGTTCATAGCTATAACTTCTAACGCACCAAATGATAAAGTATACATGAATAATTCAAAACCTAAAATCCAAACTCCAAAATTTACAACGCTAAAAAATACCTACCTTTTATTATCTTATCCTACTATCTTTTAATCTACCAATGGCCAAAGTATCTAAAAGTTCACCCATAACTAACCACGAATGTTTTTTTGTTTTACTTAAAAGCTAAAATATTGAATGCTAAAACTTAAAGGGGGCCCTGTTTACATAACAATAACCATAGTATGTTTCAATCATAACCTATTGACTTTATGTCTCCAAAAATATTCCCTGTTTCGTCAAATAAACTGTAATTTATCCTAATTCGTTCCGATAAAAATTGTCATACTAGATGAGATAACCGCTCGTTTCAACACTATTTCACTAGCTATCTTTTTTTCACCTCTATCAATAAAGGATATTCAAATATTGGACCCATAGAACAATGTTGCAATTCCTGCATGCCGATTTGTGATGCTAGTTACGATAGCCAACATACCCTGGTTATGTTTCGGGCCCGCAGGTTTCTGAGCTAAATAAAAAGTATAAGTCTTAGCGCTGTAAAGATGATTCTATTATAAAGTTTGGAGGAAAATTAGAAAACGTAATTTAAAATCGCATCCCACAAAAACGAACGTTTTTTGACACTTAGGTTGACACCCGTCTTGAGTAATCGCCTCCCTGTGTTTTGGGGCGTAAACTGATCGCTTAACGAGTATGTGTGAGTCCTATAAAAGGTATGTATTCGACTAATTCCCAGACTGTAAATGCCGCTACAATTGTTTCAACTCACACATGGTTAAAATATTGGGTTTCTAACACTAACCCATAAGTATACGGACAGTCCCAATATCCATATGTCTCTCGACTTTTAAATAAGCTACAGTCGGTCAAAAGTGGGCTTAATCGTGAAAACAAGTTTTACAGCTATTTATTTCATGATTTCGCGTCTGCGCGCATAAGCGACTTTAATGACTATGTTACATCACACTAAACAGTTCGGGTCACGCAATGGGGCTCTTGCGGCCACTTTCAGTTTCTCCCGTTTTTATTTCACCACTGAAACCGCTATTATGATAGTAATAACTCACCATCGCTCGCATTTGGTGCAAATTGTCCTCCACGCTTCTGTCCATATATTGACTCCATAACTGGACACGCACCAGGACTTCTATGGTCTCGTCTTTCAATTCTGCCACCAATACATCACGCGCACTTAATAAATACGTTAAAAAGGGCTAATACAAGTATTCGGGCAAATAGCTAAATTACTAAAAATAACCACTAATACCGTAATAATCTCCGTCGGGCAATACAAATACACAAACTGTCCCGTTTATTCTGCCCTATGTTTTTTTGCTTCTTTAAATCTATTCCGGAAAACTCATTTCGCAACAGAAATTTAACCCCCACTGACTGCATCTACTGACTTGGGTTTTCAACTGGTAGATATAATATAGTATATTAGTATATAATAATATATCAACATATAGTTATAATATTCTTTTTTTATTAATGTCAATTCCTGGTGGTCAAGAAAAACCGGCCCTCGCTATACGTATATATACGTGCCCGATAGGATGATCCCCTTTAACGTTCAAATATATTCTGTTACTTACCGCCAGGGGCTGTGATTATGCATTATTACGCACGTTGAGTTCGTCTCCAACTCAACTTGTCAAACTCGGCTCCTTGTTCTACCCGTATGTCGCCACCTGCAAAATTCGCTGGATTTTCAGATTTTCGTATCTGATCGAGTCTGATTCTACAGTCTTAAGAATGAAATTGGTTAAACGCGGCCGACAGATAGGCGTGATACATGGGGACTATAATATCCCTCAACCTAAAAACTGACTGCAGCTTATTTACTGCAGTAAAAAGGATTTTCTCTATTTCTCTTTTTCGCGAAATCGTGTTGTGCAACTTATGATAATCTGACTTTATCCTAGCTGAATTTAATTCTTCATCACGTGCCACCCACGCCAGACTCTCCAGCGAATCAGATGGCCCAAACGTTCAATAACCACGCATTTGAACTCTAACCTACACATAATAATCCGTGTGGAGGTTGTGGGGTTTTATTTTAGGAGCGTTTGTGGAGGCTTAAAATAACTGTCCGATTTTCATCTCTCCCCATCTTTGTAATTGGCTGGCGACCCCCCACATTTTCTGGCGGCAACTCCCCTACTTCGCATTGTTTTTTATGAACACTGATGACAAATATGAGTCACTATGTGAGTCATCATGAGCAAGGCCACGGATTAATTACAAAAGACTGTTTCCTTGACTCCCACTCTGAGAAACCATATCTGGCTGATTCCTGATCGTTATATAGAATACAGAGAAAAATACGTGTGGTCTCGTTGCGCAAAAGCCGACTTCCTGTATGCGGATAATCCCAAAGGTCTCACCCTCACTTTTAAACAAAAATAATTACGTTTAGGTCTCAATCGAGCTAAACAAAAAGGATTAATCCTAATTTATTATTTGGACTGCTACATTTACTTATGGCGATTTTCTTTTATGTTTCAACTAGGAATTTATAACCAGATTGATAAAATATGAACTCAAGGAATGGTTAAGTGGTCTATTCACATCAATTAGTTCCCCCAACATAGTGCAAAGTCACCCGAAGCACTAACCCATGTCTGTGAGTTGCCAATTATTAATTCGCATTTTCGGGATTTTGATAGAAGTCTGGAAATTATTTCATATACGCTTATACGATACGTTAGGTTAGCCGTATCCCCAGGAGACTCGCTTCAGTGAATATTAATTCAAATATTAAATTCGCAAAGATTAATTCTAAAACATCTCCAAGAAGCTAATTATGTCATCTAAGTACCTAAACATATTACACTTAGTAGCTAATTACTTTATTTCGAATAAATTAATTCACAATTGGCTGAAAGCATTTCCACAGAAACCTCATCGAACTTCACATCTACGTATCCACAGTGGAGAAGAATTATTTAACCAGTATATGCCACTTTTCGTTTATTGAGTGGTTACCACACCCGACTCATTTTGCAAATTTTTCTCGAAACCTAACCTAGTATCGTATCGAAATTTTTCATGTTTAAAGAACAGAGTGTCGTCAAAGGGACTGCCATATTTGCATGTATTTCCGCCGCAAATGAATTTTGTTAGTTAAAAAACGTTACCTTGGACATTTTTCGCTGTCCATCGAATTCATGGGAAAAAAGAACAATGATAAATCTTTTCAACTTTAAATAATGTAATAGCCCTTAAACTGAAAATTTGGTGTATTTATCTCTTCTCATGTGCTACAACATTTTCGCTTTTATCTCGAGAACGACTTAATATTTTTATGCGTTAAACACCTACGTATATGCATCACACACTATAAATAACATGTATGCGGATTTTGAATATGCTGGTTACATACTTCAGTTAGAGATATGAGAAATGAACCAAATTAACTTGTTGATTAACAACTATAAATCGAGCCGGATACTTTTAGCAAGTTGCAAAATAAGGGCAGTAACCTCCTTCCGCAGAAAACGATTTCACTTCCGGCCCAGGTTGCCCTTTTGCTTCGTACATACTCCCCTTCTCATTAATCAGCACTAAAATCGTTAAGTCTGCAATTAGGCTAGTTTTGCCATACAGCAATAAATCTCTCATCAACATTGCCGGTTAACACATGAACATTGTATTAAATATCCCCACTCAAAGTATCTAATATCACAATGTTCTTCCAATCTATAAGTCGTTTCATTTAGATACTATGATAAAACTAAGTACATTAAATTTATTAAAATAAATAGGATGAGTGGAGGCGGGCCTGGCCCTACCTGCAATTGTTTGAATGATAGGACAAGAGTGGAATATGTCTGTTGTTCGGAAGATTCAGAATGATGTGCGGTGGTCGGTTTGTCTTTTTTTATTGTTTTTTTTCGTGATTCAGCAAGTCCTGGCTCACCAAAACACTTCAGCGGGATCACATATGGATGAAGCTATGCGCTTCTTGATAGCATTCATCCGTACAATAACGACGGGACGGAAGAAAACTCTGGTACGGGGGATTTACCATTTTGGTCCTATCACCCTGAAAGTTTCCCCTTTTCGGAATCACCCCGCCGTTATGTACGATGCACCGCCCTTTCCTTTCTTTTACGGCTGAATACGTCAAATTAGGAATAGTCTACTATCGGTTCTGCATCAACCAACCACCAATTTTATTTTTTCTTGCTTCAAAAAGAAAAAGATATTGGAAAAACTTCCACGCTGTATATTTTCACGCATATATGTAATATGTAATCCCTGTGCCTATATGCCAATGTGATTCTAATTCGCACCACAGTTTTTAGTCCCATTTTGGGTTTCCAACAAAACTTATCAAAACTTACTCCGATTATTCGTTTTAAACCTATGGTTCCGGTCAGTCACACTGGCAAATTGGTAACAAATATTAGGTCTGTGGAATCTGATGGGGTATAACTCTGGCGTCTCCTCAGTCATAGCTGACAAAAATTCGACATTCAGAGTAATTAGGCTGGATTTCTGGGATAAGTTGGGAATATTACTACGACTACCATACTACTATACCAAATTTTAACTCTTACGGCGATGGGTCAGAAAATGTGGTGATATTCCATATTCTATAGCGGTATGTCGAACAGTTTTATATGACACTCCTTACGACAAATATATATACTCAATTTTAGGCTCCATTCTTAGGCTTCTCCGTTGGCGTGTTAAATTCGGTAATTTTCTGATCCACAGTACTTAATAGTTAGGCCATGAACCTATGGCATTATTTAACATGGGAAGACTTATGCTATGCACTTAATATCATATATCAATAATGGCTACCGCTTTATATTAGGCTTAATAATAAATATGACAAAAAGGGGTCAATTCATATGGATCCATGTTGACAAAAGGATTCTGCATAAAATTCCAAGCCTGCCGATTTCTGATGTGCATAGGTCTAGTTGGTTTCGGGATAAGAAAAATTCTATAAGCACAGTATTTCAAATACGGAAAAATGTAAACCATCGCATACAAAACGTTATCCTTCATAATAACAATCTCATTATTTGCCAAATGGCTATAAGCATTATATGTATCAATTGTTTTGCCGTCTATAAAGACTCAAGGTCTCGATTTCTATTACTACTTGCAAAAAAATTCCAACTCATGTGTCAGTGGGTTAAAAACTATGGTTATTTCTTTTTAGGCCAAAAATTATTTGAAAATCACAAGTGTCATAAAACTGTCATTAAAAATTTCTCTATACTGTCACATAATCATTGGGTTCGTAAATTGGGCCGATGGAGTACGGTGCCTAGATATGTACTACTATATCCTTTCCGGATCTTACACCATTGGTGCGGATCTGTTGGTTTATGCAGAATCACTTTTCCCTGTGACACTTTGTTTACTTCACCTTTCAATATCGCTACTCCTCCGGCTGATGATAGGTCCCAGGAGATTAGCACGGGTATATTCGCGGTGTTTCGACTATACCAGGTGACCATTTCGTATGACATCTAATAAGAAGAACATTCAATCGTTAGTTAATTCTAGAGTTCGCGGTCCGGGCCGGTTATTTTTCAACACTTACATGTATGGACTTGTAGGCAGCACATTCATATACCTGCAGGTCGGTCCCAGGGCTGTGGACTTTCACATGACTGCCAACCTGGGTCTGAAGGAGTTCGTATTCGGGCCCTAGAATTTAAAAACTCAGAATTCGTTCCGATTCCCAATTAATTTAGCACCAACCTAATGATTCGGCAAGCATATTTCCAACTATCGTTGATTCCGTATTATCAAAATTGACCTGTATGATAGGTTTGTCTATACTATGGGAGCGTATAGTGCTCAACATGGAGGTATAAAGGAGCCATTCAACAACTGTTGATATGCACTCGCCGTCATATTTCACAAATACGCTTCGCACACTAGTTCTACCCGCCACCAATAGATCGCCCAACAGTCGGCGCAGGTCTCGCTCGTATTCTAGTGACATATAAATTCAATATGATAAGTTTACGGTCAGGTTATCTGTTTTGGGGCTACGTCATGTACTTACTTTTTGAGCTTCCATTTTGGCAGCCATATCTTACTTGGAAATTATCTATCAGTTTGACAAGAGCGATGTTGCACATGCATTGGCCGCATTCGCAAGTTTCAACGTAATCCCTTCCGTTGATTAAACAACAAGGTTCCATGGAAGCTCCTTTTCTATCAATAACGTCCTCATACTGGTGCATTGCCTCCAAGATCTGCTCTATAGCTAAATAGGGAGAATACACCTCCATTAGGGAGTAGGACTATCTTACCCTGTACTTCTTTCTCGATCATAAGAGTCACTATATTGAAATATGAACCTTCTAGACTAACTGCTTTCCTTGCAACATGTTCATATCTTAACACCACTTCTATGCGAGATCGAATAGCGGATGTTTTGCTGCCTCGTAGGACTCCTCGAATGGATTTACGCATGCGCACGGCCACACTTTCTTCCCATTCTGCTGCACCAATAGACAATGGGTCTTCCTGGTTGGAAGGTGAAACCTCAGCATCAGTTAAAGAGATAGGCTGGCCAGATTTCCTCCCCAGTTTTACGTCTAGTTTTCTACAAATCTCGTCGGCTTCAAACACCTCTTTCCCAAATGGATATAACTCATCCAAGTCGTCACAATCCAATGTCTCCTCCAAACTCTGCTTACTATCGAATTCGGCTCCAAGAACTCTCCTGACACTAGGACTATCGGCACCATCTAAGAGGTTATAA
Organism: Mesochordaeus erythrocephalus; assembly: GCA_004367975.1. Lineage (NCBI taxonomy): Eukaryota > Metazoa > Chordata > Appendicularia > Copelata > Oikopleuridae > Mesochordaeus > Mesochordaeus erythrocephalus. The sequence goes on from SCLF01022042.1 coordinate 9,263, forward strand.
GGAGACGAGAAAAGGGAATTATAGGTGTACCTGTCTTCTGACGCTTTGAGGGCGGCTCATCTTTCGGTTCGGCAGAACGATCTTCCGCACCGAGCGTTTGGCTCATGGTGGCCCTTATAGCCAACAGTACGTTTGGTTCAGTCATTTCCGTATCAATCTATTCAATAGGTATATCTAATCAATACTTTGCATATAGTCGAGTTACTAGTTCTAAAGGATAAGAATAAGTTCTAGGTGGAAGTAGAAGGGGAGTGCTAGATCTTGGTATTTCACTCTACATAACACATTCCATGTCGTATGCGCGGCAGTTGATTATGATCTTCGTCATTTTCTTCCAAATCATTACCGAGTTAGATGCTGCTCATCGTATGATATGTATTGATACTGATGGTACGAGTATGAGGCTCCTCAGGCTTTTTGTTCGGGTCCAGGTGGGACGATATTACCCGTATACACATCTTATGCTAAACGGATAATGAACTAGGAGTCTTAATAGGATGACTAGCTACCCAATAAAGTGGTGTTCTTTCCAACAACAGGCGAGACATTCCCGTTGCGCAGGGCAACAAATATACGTCAAAATGCGGCAATTCCAGCTGCTCAATCAGCATAAATTGGATTCCGGAATAAGCTACCTGTATATCATACTCAGGAGTTGGTTCGTTGCCTATATAATAGAATTCATCTTCTATAGATTATGTCTCATCTTACCATCTGCAACCTGTCGCAGTTGCTCTGCCAATAAGTTATACATAAGCTTCATTGTCATCTCAAGAAAGGTGCTCCTCCCCTTAATTCATGTGCTACAGGTCAACTAAAAGCGACTGTCACTACCTGTTTCATTATCATTATAGAATTGGACGCCCCTCTTGCACTTCGCACTAATGCCAGCCATTCTCGGTAACTTACCTGCAGACTATAGTCTCCGGAATTATAGTCCATTACTAATTGCATTGCTGAATTTCTGAGAGTGTGATAGGGACAAATGGGGGCTCCATATATCGTGTTCTGGCCGCATTTTTGTGTTCGTGCAGTCCTCACGTCAGGACATACTATCATATCCCGCAACCCATCCAAGCAACGACATTATCAACTCAATGCGCACCATTTGTATCTAATAGGTTAAATTGAACATTAAGATACCAGAACTTCGCCCGTTTTCCCCCAATATATAGTAAAATACCTTCGCAAAAGACATTAGTGAATAGGAGGGAGCCAACAGACATATGTCTACATTAATCCTTGTATCGCCAATATCCTCACCCGTAGCATATGACAGAATCATGCGTCGCATTACCACTTTAGGCAAATCGGCCGAATTAGTCTTCTCCACCATACCTAAATCACGAAAACCCTGTTCATAGGCCTCACGCGTCATTGCACTTAATCCCGGTCCACTATGGTCCCCGTGTGTGCACCATAAGCGTGAGTATTCTTCACACAAGGTACCTAAAGTCTTCATTAATCTGGCTTCCTCGGATAATGTTTCGCGCAACTTCTTCAATTCCCGACCTAAATTAACATAATGAGCTTATTCAACCGAAATACGTCCTCCAGCTATATCACATGTCACTAAAAACTTCTCCAATATAATATATCATTTACAATTTCGCCTTCATTTAATGTCAAAACCTGATAAATATAGGTCTCATCCAACATGTCTACTTTACTTCATAACCCACACTTCCGGTTGTGCTTCCGTACTTTGTTATGGTACGCAAAAATTGGACGATACTTGCAGCATATTAGATAATCTGATAGTCACTCACTTTCTTTACGACGCTTCTTGACGCTCATCTGACTTCCAGGAGGTTTTTTCCGTTTGTCCGTATTTTTCTCAAAAGTCTCATTTGACGGTTCGATCCTTGTGCGTTTCATTTCAGAATTTTTTCCCGAATGAGGGATGAAAAAGGTAAATGCTATGGAGAAAGTAAATTGATTTTTTGCTATATTACGGCAATTGTCCAATTTCGTTCTAGGTCATACGTGACACAAATTGTGTCACGCTCTATTTACGTACTTTTATAATTAACAATACCAAACTTTATGTACAAAAACAAACTATCAGTAATCTCCGCTTCACGGACAGTCTTTAGAACTGTTACAGTACTTTCTGTTACGTTACGAGCACAATTCAGATCTCTAACTTTGGCTGTAAGTCTCTGCGGATCCTCATATTTACCAATGTACGACCGCGCTAAAACGTAATTAATAATGTGATTGTCTCAGAATCAAAAATGGGGCTTTCATTTTAAGCTAGGTTTTCCATATACTCCACCAATCTTACCGAAGAGTCAGAAAGTCACTTTGACACTAAACTAAGTATTCAACTTATTTTGATTCATATACCATTCAATATCCTAGGGACATTATCGTGCATCTAGGATGTTTTTCTACCAAAACTTCTAGGATAAGTATGCTAATAATGTGCTAATATCCACATATAAACTATACTTCGAAATACATACTTTAAATGATCATCGCTGACATTGGCCCTTTACTGTACTCGGTATCTACAACAACATCCTGGACTCGAAAAAGGGGCCCAGTATGTTGGTTTTTTACAAGTAGGCTGTGAAGGTTTCCAGTCACCTCTATGCGCTTTGTCCCGCCTCGCCATGTATACGCTTACACATAACAAATCAATTCTGCAATAACATGGAACACAGGAGTATATTTTTTCATTCAAAACTCTATTTATGCCTGCCTTGAAAGAGAATATAAAACATACTTTGTGCAACAAATCTCATTTATTAATAATTTTTACATTAAAACAGATATTGGACATGTTTGGCCAAAACAACCAAACCCGTCCTGAGGCTGATTTTTGGCCCAGGAATGTCCTTACAAAAACTCCACGATTTCCGGGAATTCGGGTATATACCATATAATCTCAGATGACCTTAAGCTGTCAGCCGTATACATTTCTTGAAGTATAACTTCATATTGATTTTTCAGTCTTTACGTCGCTGACGTTCCAGCACCCGCCTGTTTATCGCTCGGAGCACGTCTGTAGCTGATTTATCAGTTTACGTGACCCTTAAAACTCTATATTATTTTAGTATTCAATAAAGCAACAGATGAAAGTCTTCATAGCACTACTCGGATACAAGATACGAAAACATATTTACGATCGCTACTTACATGTTTTTACCTGTATGCTTCTGAAGCAATAAATAACAAAAATAAAACATAGTCATCGTTCAGGTCGTATGCTGTCATTTTCAAAAAGTGACAAAATCACGAATTTTTCACTTTTAGATTTTATTATTATTTAGGAACATGCCAAGATCGCAAAG
>SCLF01022153.1:0-12558 GCA_004367975.1 Mesochordaeus erythrocephalus
TAACTTCTAGGGGTTATGTATCAAAAACTGTAGCCATTTTAGTGGCGAAAAAACCAATTAATGGTTGAAGTTGCTAATAGTGTTAAGTTCAGGTCCCTTCTTATTTTTAATTAAATAACAATTCACGTACAATTAATAACTAGAAGAACCAAGTAACGAAAAGATAAATGTTGTGAAATAATTAACAATCGAAAAAATCAAGTTTGCGTAAGATACCTGACCGTATAACGTCTATTTTGTTTGTCCACTTAACTTTCATACGGCTGAATATTCGACAATTTTTCAATGAAAAATTTCGAATTTTCAATTATTAGGTTCATTTCGGGTTACACTTTCTGGTCATTAAGTAAAATATACGCAATAAAATATGCGCAATAAAATTGTAGGCGGGAATGCCGCCTAACGTTAGGAAACAGCTCGTAAAAAACACTTGTACAAAACTAATTTTTTTAAACAACTTGGTGTGAACAATTTGGTGTGATTCGCTATTCAAAATAATCAACTCCCGGTTTCCAGCTGTCACTTGCGGTCACTTCCAATTCAGGGGAGGGGGTCAGTAAGGGTCAACCAACCATTCAACCACGTCTAAGGCCTTAAAAACGCTAAAACAGGGTCACTGGTCTAAAAGAAACAAAATGGTACCTGAGACATGTCGTATGCCAAACCTAACACCGATAATACCATTTGATCTTAACTTTATTCGTACCGGACGATTATTTGCAATTTTAGCAAATTTTGGTGACATAGTGGGTGTAGTGTTAGATCCGACACTTGCAAGTGTTATCTAGTCAATTGTTAATTACATCTATATTACGGTGATGTCCTATGATGTGGCAGTAATATGTGTGGGCTGGAGGTCACCTATTCGTCAGACAGTTGGAAATTTAGGGCCATTAGATGTTTCTAGTAAGTGAGGGGGTGTAGTATATATCTAGAATTATATTATATTTACAGTCAAACCGTCTGAGAGTTAAGTTCAGTTCTCCCAGTCAGGATATGCCCTTAGGGGTAGCCAAAAATCGCGCTTGAGAAAAAGAAGCTTCTTTTTTCCAAGAAAACTATAAAGAAAGTTTTAGCTCCCGCAAAACACGCTTATCCGGTGAGTTTTAATTTTATTTATATTTCATTAAAAGATTATTAAAATACAGGTTAATTCTTACTACAAATCTGTCTTCATTCGAGTTCGAGAGGCGCAAGAGGGTTAAATCTATACGCCGACTGAGAAAGAGATAGAGGACTTGTAACGAAGTTATTGAGAGTCTGCAGGATAGCTCATTTCGCCAAGGCGCAAATAGAACACGTAGTGCTTAGAGAGTACGCTGAGAGGTCACATCTACGTGGTGACTGAAGTTTGAAGATAACTTAAAATGGTAATTTTAAGTTTTTAAAAACCAAATACTATCGCCCTTATCGAAAGTATATATTTAATATAGAAACACTCGGATTAAAATAAGGAAATTCAATCGGATTTTTAAACAAGTAAAACATGGAAGGTAAATCATCAGAGTGATGGAACAGAGAATATAAAGAGATATTGTACCAAAGAGCACAGTTAAATGACCAAGGTTTTAAGCTAGGAGATATGCCAGAAGGGGTCAGATATGCCAGTAGGGATTTTTTACAAGGTATACCGAAAAACATTGAACAACGCAAATGGTTAATCAAGAATCATAAGGCCACTTGGATAACATTCAAAACAGAAGAATCCATAGTTAATGACGCAGGTTCAACAGAAAAGATTGACTCATTTATTGTTCAACTTTCGGGAAACCTATATAAAACCGCTAAAGAATATTTAGAAGAAAATGTTAGAAATACTATAGTAACAACATTTGACATCTTCAAGAAAGCAATTATTTTAATATTACGATATGAATTTGAAAAGGGGTTCACATCAGAAGAAATTCCGTCTTGAGATAATCCAATGACGTGTATTAGAGGAAAGGCAAAATTAGAACCTAAAAGTGAATCCCAATTCCATTCATGTAAATCTATTTACAAGATATTACAAAATTCAAATTCGGTCACGTCAAAAATGGAAGCCCGCCGCCATATCATAAAAGAGAACTTATCTAAAGATATGTTCGGGAATGCTCCAGATTTCAAAGGGAACAGTAATTTCCATTCCACCAGGGAATCTTACTCGCCCATGACGAATACATTGCTCATGTCTTTCCTATTTAGCCAACTGCCTGAATACCAGGCCATGGAAATAGATAGCACATTTCTATCTCAGCTGCCAAATTAATATACTTATAGAGCGCGGCATGAGAATAGATCCATACTTTATAAAATAATGGACCAATATGGGAACAAGGTCAAAATGAACAAGGTTGAAAAACATGAGCGTAAACGAAAGTCAATTGGACCTCACACCCCTAGATGACTCAGAAGGTGAACCTTGCATTAATAGGCTCGAAAGGAGAACATTCAAGCCAAAAAGACAATCACTAAATACAAATTACCGCACTCAAAAGAGCCTGCTCGAGTGCAATAGGTGACGAATTATTTCATAGTATTGGTCAACATTACCCCAGGTTACTTAAATTGTCACAGAACAAAAGAAGAATTAACAACAATAACAGCAACAAATCTAATTCACAAAGTTATGGCCCCCCATTTAATAATAACCAAATGCACACGTATTACAACATCCAATATAATCGTGCAAATATCGCACCACGGTATAATCAGCCTCGGTCAAATTATAATAACCGAGGAGGAAATAACTGCGGTTATCAAAGTAGCCCATATTATGGTAGTTACCAGAACGCTATAGAATAACGCGGAGCAAACCACGAGCGCACGAGATCATTCTGGATTGTTAAACTCGATTAATACATTGAAAAGAACAAACCAATATCCACCAATATACGATGGTAAGTTAGGACAAGTAAATGTATTAATTATGTTTGACAGCGGCGCACTTAGAAATGTAAATTACAAAATAACGGCTAAAAGGACCAAAACTTTTAGAGGCGCAAACAGCCAAACCATTCAACTGTGGGAATCTTCTATAGACGTTCCTATTAAATTAGCGAATACTGGTACTTATCTGTTAAAAAAAGTACTCGTAGCTCATAGTCAGAACAATTCCGATGAAGTATTACAAACAAAATGACGATCAACTTCGCACATGAAACAAGTATAAGCTAAGGAGTAGGCCCTTTTAAGGTCCAAAATTTCCCCATGCGCATGACAAACAGGGCAAAAATCCTGGAAATCAACTCGGTAAAAAGTGACGCCTCAAACAAGCCAATTATAGGGGATTGTGCTACCAAAAACCAGAGCCATCTATAGGCTGTGACCAGTGTGTAAACAAAAATCTAAAAACGTAATCCCAAACATTTAGAAATGCTGATAACAAGGTACAACTATTATCACATATAGAGCGAATACGTCAAAAGAATAGGGAAACCTTTACACACAAAGATATTACCATAGACCCAATATTCGGAGACATCACCGGACTAACATACAAAACTAGAGTAGGTCAAAAAACTTTTAATGCAACTATAAAGGAAGCAGTAATAAAAAAGCCAATGTCCGAAATAGCTAACGGAGACTAGTTAGTGCAAGAAATTACAACATTACACCCAGATATATTCTGCAGATCATGCCGATTAAAAAAAGATGAAAAGGTAGAAACATTGGACATACTTAGCGCCTTACGCATTGTAGTCAACTCAAAGCCAGTAAACTACTACACGTCTTATAAAGCTACGGGTTTAACTTTTAAAGCTACGGGTTTAACTTTTAAAGCTGACCTCGCAGAGTGTTATTACTGCGTACGACTACACAAAAGCTTATGGAAATACTTCTATCAGATTTAGGAACATATTGTTTCACAAAAGTGATGAAAAGTTATTTGGATGACATTATCATCCAAAACACCGTTAGCGAAAGTCACTTTCTAGAATCATAGAATCTTTCTTTCGGACGTTTCAAGGCTATGGATTACGTCAGGTTACCAAATAGACAATGGAACTATCGCACCTAACCCTCACTATAACCTTCCAATACAATAAATAGAGCTCGCTTCTTTAACAACGGTAGGAAAGCTACGGTCCTATAGCATTCCTATCAAGATTTTTGAACAAAAGCTCAGAGACGCTCAGACCCCTACGTCACTTTGTAAAAGGAGACAATAAGGACAAAATCCCGTATTCCGAAGAGTTGAAACAAGCATTTGCAATCTGCAAGAAAGCATTGAAAAGGTTAATAGCAACGTATCCATTCGAAAATAATTTGTCTACTATTATGGTCGTAGATACGTCATACATAGCAACAGGGGGCTTTATCTATCAGATAAAAGACAATAACTCCAGGATAGTATCATTCTTCTCCAGAACGAGAAAAGACACGCTGTCCTCTTGACATATTGAACTATTAGGTTTGAAAAGTTTGATTATGGCTTTGAAACCATCTTTAGAACAACTGTCTTAATAAATCACCGTAATAACGGATTGCAAGGGCATCGTATTACTCTGGAAAAAATTTCGCAGACAAACACATCTTCGACACAAGAAATAACAAGCATGTAAACATGTACGTGATAAAGAAGAATAATTTAAGTCTGAATTGTTACGAAACTTACAGATGAAAGATACAATTTTAAAGGCAATAATATTGGCCTTTAATGGCAGAGAAAATGTTCCCAAATCGATGCGGAAACAGTCGATGATTTGGATACAAAAGGATACGTATCAAAGTAATGTCATCTTATATATAAAGAAAGACTTTAACGGAATTACTCAAAGTCTATTTCCATTACCGAAAACGGCATCCTACGTAGCTATTACAGCGGTCCACAACTCAGTAAGACACCACACTGTAAGCCAGCCAGTAAAACAGACGAATAGACATTTATAAATAGAAAATGTCAAATTCTTCGTCGAGCAGTTTGTTAACAAATGCATCACATGCACAGTACAAAAGTGTGAACGCAATTTTGCAAAAGTCAAACTAAAAGCTATTCCGATTTCTACAGAATTCTTTTCTCAAATACTGGTAGACGAAGTGACCAGGACTCACAATAATAAAGTATTTAAATTTGTATTAGCAACGGAAGCATTATCGAGGTTTATGGTTGCCACACCTTATTTAGGACATATGAACGCTCAAACTTTCGTAGCATTAATAGCTATGATCAAGGCGGCTCTATGTCCTCACGCAACATATGTTACAACTATTGAATTAAGATGTGATAACGGCACATGGCACACATCAGTGTCAGTAACACAAGCACTGTCTCATTTTAATACAGTCATAGTCACTCATATATCAACAACGTTCTCAAGGAATAAAATCGCAGAGCTAGACGCGAGATTATATGATTTCTCAACAGATCTCAACAGAGATTAAGAAAATCTCAAGAGAAGCAAAATAAATCAAACAATAGAACTAAGCTAATTCCCGTAAACAACAATTTACCTGTTATGGATGATCATCAAACGGTTGAATCAGGCGACTTCGTTAAACTCAACACCCCGTTTGACAAAAATGCAGGTCCCCGTATTTGGAAAATTTTAAAATCAGATTTTCAAAATCAAACTTTATTAGCGCAAAAAGATACGGATAGAGGGGGAGGAAAAGCTCGATGGATAAGCTTCCTCAGGATTAGTAAAGTAATAAAAAGGGCACGCAAATATCGTTTATATACGATTCAGAAAACAGCTGTTTGGAAATAAAAGAAAGCTGTGAAAGGGTTATTAGGCCGAGGCGCTTTTTGCCAAATGTGTTAATTCAATTAGGCTTAATTCCCACAAGTTATAGAATGCCAGAAGATGATTTAATAGAAAACCTGGCAGGACCGGAAATAACACCCCAAAAAATATCAAGCTCGCAGCGAACTCTTTCCCAAGTTAAACAAATGAAAGTTTCGTAATAATTGATAGAAGCAAGGTAGAGGAATTAGACGAAATAATTGCCGCCAAACCGGAAGTCTACAAAGAACTTCTAACTCGACGCGCCAAAAACAACAAAAAAACGGTTTTACAAAGTAAAAAGAAGCGAGTTAAAAACGTGGTTTTCCTAGTATTCAAACATAATCATTTTAACGTTTAGTTGCTAACCAATAGGTCTGTATCCTAAAAAGATCCACCTAAGCTCGTATGCAAATGCTTAAGGCTGGAAACTAAAAACTATCTTTAATAAGAATAGATCAATTTGCATGCTAAACTATAGGCTACCCAATGAGTGGTCGCCACCACCAATTTCTATTATCATCTTTACGAGATACTTATTCCAAGTATGAAGTAAACCTAGGATGATAATCCAAAGTGCCTAAGATTAAAAATTAACCTACACAAAGCATCCAACCGAGTCGCTATAGTTGGTATGCTACGTGTTTGTTCAACCTAAGCATTCACACAGCCTTACGAATTCCTTCAGCTAGAAGACAAGTGTAGGGTTATAAAATTAAATAGTTTAAAATAAAATCCACTGTTTTCTAATAGTATATAAAACAGGTAAAATTTAATATTATTCCCTAATATATTTTTGCCTCTACAATTATAAAATATATTAATAAGAATACAGTTAAAAATTACAAGCTACATATGGTTTCGAAAAAGGAACTCAAATGACAAAAATAGTCATAAAACCAATTATGTCGCCAAAAGACGCTTATCGGAAACTTGTTTCGATTCAAAATTGAACAAACAAGTTTCAGAAAATGGCTTGTACAACTAAGTTTATACAGAAGTTTGTTGTTAGACCTTAACGTCCATTACTGTCCGATAAGAGCTACAAGTAAACAGTATGCGAGACTAAAAATAGTAAAACGAAATACGCAAATTCTGGGAGAGACTTATCCAAGGAGCTCCATCCATTTAGAAAAAAAGGTGTTCAAGTAGCTCCATGAAAAACACCAAGTCCAATTATTTATTTTGAAGATATAAATAAGTAGTAGTACATAATTTACAAACAATTTTCTGTGAGTCCAATCCGTACACTCAATTATTTACAACTTAACTCACAGAACTCTCAATTAAAAAAATCAAATTATTTCAATTTTCCCCTTTTGATTCTCTCAAGAAAGTAAGAAGAAAATTTACAACATATTTACAATATTCACAAAGCGATATAGAAAAATAAGCTATAGTTTTACAAAAATACTCTGGGAATTACAAAGGGAGGATTGGAGTTCTCTATAGTCACAAATTTCTTCATTTTTAACTCATTAGGGTCAATGAAATGTAATTAACAGGTTCAAGTACTAATGAAGACTAATTAACACTTAATTAAAAGGTTAATTATGTCAATTAAACAAATCACACGAATTCAATTCCAATTAGTATTATAATTATAGTTTTAGTTTAAAAGTCTTCAATAAAATTCAATGGATAAGAAAATAATCAATTCCTGGATGTTTCTGATACCAACTTAAGTTAAATTCATACAATGTGTGGTTAACCCCAAGGGAGTCGTAATGACGACTTAATCCGACCAAGAAGTAATTAGAAAAAACTAATTGATCAGAAATTTTCAAAACATATTTGTTTTCAAAAATACCAAAGCAATTAGAAAATCTTAACCATTAAAATATACGATTCATTTAAAACGGAGTGTATCACACACCCTAAAAAGTGGACATTAGTCACTATTTTGAAATATAAACCATGAATAGCTACGTGAGAAACTCGCCTGGTACAATTAGTCGTACAAATTAACTCAGCCTAGTATAAAACGTTTCACACGAAGTTGTACTGACTCAAGCTTTTTAGCTGCCAGGTTAATAACGCCTTTATGATTAACCAAATCGTTAACTTCTTCGAGCATAAAACTCGTGGCTCGATCGTAACTGGTTCTCGCTGCGCCGTAAAAAGATTCAGTATCATTTCCATAGAGAAAAACAATAAAGGACAAAATAAACCAAAATATTAGTCTAAAACTTTGAAAGTTATTTTTATAAAAATAGGTGTCAGTAAGGAAAACGCGCCTCAGCGTTGGTGAGTGATACTCTAAGGGATTATGTATCAAAATCCCGAATTTTAAATGGGCAATCCCATAATCGCACCATTGCTCCACATAGTCAGCATTGACCCGAGGGGTCCATCTGAGAAATCCGATTTAACTTGATGATTCTTTGAATTCTTATAGTCTCCTGTCGATGATAGAACTCTCCAGAGGGACGACGGTCCCAATATACCACCGCCAGGAATGCTTAATTATTTTCAATAAAACAAACATCAACATTTAAAGTGAAGAATTGAGATTACTAGAAAAAATTATAAATGGAAATTTTGTTTCAAAGTAATACATTTAATACAAAATTTAAGCATTAAATAAATGGATCTGTAAGGGTATTGATAAAATATAAGTGTCAAAACTTACATACTACGCGCAAGTAGTCTCTAGACGTTCATTGACTGAATGAAACAACAAGCTCATGACGTTTTTCCAGGTACTTCGAATAGGTACTTCGGTATAGGATTCGGTCTGGAAACATGTATGCACCAGCCGCCTCAATAAACCTTATTCGGTAACTACCCGTTGCGTTAATAGGTGTTGTGGACCTTTATAGTCAGATTACCAGATGCATCAGTCCTGGTACATCGAAAAATCACCTAGTAGAAATAAAATTTAGGACTATTGGGGTTATCAAGCGTTTAAGCCAATCATAAGTACCTCTATATATAATCTTAACTTTAAAGTAGTTTCCGGTCCAAGATACCCAACATTCAATCTCAGTTCAGGCTTGCCCAAAAATCCAGAAATAGGAACTTTGAAACATAACGTATTTCCCCAATTTAGCAGTTGAAAGTTAACGATTATTATTAATAAATTATTGTCACTAATTAAACGTCATAAATGACAGAAGTAGTAACAAAACACGTGAACATTTAATTTATAAAAAGTAGGTAAACCATTCACGTTATTATCAGAGTTTCCTAAAAGGAAACTACTATAGAATTAAACAAAATTTGAATTAAATGCCGACAAGGTATCGAGACCAACAAGGTTCAAGACACCAAGCTCGCAATTCCGACACGGACTCTCCTCAAAAATAGCCCGAGAACAGACGAAATCATCGGGAAAACGAGTAGATTTGATTTGGTATAATAGAAACCATATCTATACCACAAGTGTATCTATGGAATCAAAAAGGAAAATTTTAATCAAAACAAGTACGCAAAAAAGAGCCAATTTTACACGCTTATTGTTCTGTAAACTGTTTTGAATTCTCCTTCAGTTTTTGAAAAGAAAAAAGTTTTTGGATTAAAAAATTAACTACAAAACAACTTTTCGAAATACAGTATTTTCCTTTAAAAGAGAAAAACAATATTTTACCAGGTTCACAAGAGCAGCCTCTACCTTATCATTCAATTAAAAAATAATGAGCCCATCACGAATTTAAAATGTTATTTCATTCCATTACTTGGGAATGATGGACACATACTTTAGGCTTGTTAAAGTATTCCAAATACTCTTCGGTTATTTGGATTTCCCGTTCTCCAGATCGACCAGTCGGTCGCAATGTCCACCGTCCTCGTACCACATGCCAACCATACGGAACAAGATATTTATCACTGTCTATGAACTGATAGATTTCATCTTAACTTCCACAGAAGCTCCTACACCCTATTTAGCAGCTTAAAAATTAATCACAAAATTTATGAAATAAGAAAAGAAGATTCAGTAGATTCTTTACCAGAACTAAAGGATTGTCAGACTTTAAAAATCATATTAGACAAAATTTTGAAGCCAATTTTGTAAAAAGAAAATAAGAACTATTTTTATAATTGCGAAAGAACGTTATCAATCAGTTTTTTGGAACTGTTTTTAGATCGGAAGTACCGCCGGAAGTTGGTTATTTTGAATCGCGAATCACACCAAATTATTGCCTGAGACGACCTCTAGTGTAAAACTATCTTTTAAAAGTTTAAGTACCTACAGATACTTAGGAATTGACACTTTAAAAGATTTCGTTTTTTACCTCTTAAGAAAGCTGTCTTAGATAGGAAAACTTTAAGCAGCATTCCCGCCTAGAATTTTAATGCACATATTTTAGGATAACTTTCGACCACGAATGTTGACTTGAAGTGAACGCAAAAAACTAAAAATCCGAAAATTGCAGAAAAATCTGGATAAATACTTCCCCTGTTGATATTGATCTGACCTAACAATTTAAGCTTATATAATGGTACGCAACTCTCAATATTCGTTCGTAAACTTTTTGAGAAAAACAAACAAACATTTTGTGTCAAATGATAAATCTTCAGACGCAGTAATTATTTTTATTTCGGGATAATAGTGTCGGAGCTTAGCAACCTAGATATATAATATTAACGAGATTTCGTGCAGAGGTGGAGGGAGATGAGGCGAACAATATGAGACAAAAATAAACGAATTCTGATAAAATATTCGATAGCTATAGGGAAACTCGGCACCAAATCAATCCCTAATTTGCGTGGGCGGAACCCGCCCACGATTGGTACAGAGGTAGATGGAGATAAAGACAAGAATATGAGATATAAAAGTACCAATTCTGATAAAGTTGTCGATAGTTATACGGAATAATAGATTGCGTAGGCGGATATTTCAAATAAGCCAATAAGTATATATAATATCGTAGTAAGTATACCCCATAAGGTCAAGAATGACCTAATTTGAACTGATATAATGAGTTTAAACGGCTGGTCATAAGTATCCAAATGTGCGCCTGAGAGATACTTAAATATATGTGTGCTTGAGAGATATAGTGGTAAACTACTATAGTATACTATAATGTCTTAACTGCTATATTAAGTAAATTATAAATTGCGTGATCTATAAGTAATACTGACTCATGCTTGAATCTTTTACAATAACCACGCATTTAAGTCCTAAGTCTTCATTCGCATTTTTCGCGAGGACCATACGTGGTATTTTTTGTAGTCCGCTAAAATATATTATAATGACTATTAATGTGATTTTTAACAGTCGAAAGCAATCGTTTGACTTAACAATAGTTAAATTTTGAGTTTCGGACTTCCTCCATCAACTGTTTCTGTCCACCTCAGGCCACCTCCTGATTTATAGTTTTGTGCTATAATGAATAATGTAATGTAACATATTTTAGCCCCCCCATCATGGAGCCAGTGGACATCATGTAATAAGTCATGTTCTGGAGGAACCAAAACACGGACATGGTTATGTTATGCAAATGTTGGTTGTGATCGTCGGACCACCACCATGAGATGTAACGAAGATATCGCCTGCGCACCCTCGGCAAGACCGATTCTTTCATGGACGGCTTGGTCAGCGTGTTCAACAACATGTGGCGACGGCATCAAGACCAGAACGCGAAAGTGTGCATACTCAGCCGCCAAGTGTAAAAGAATACAACTAACTGATACGGAAAAATGTATCAATGCAGTCGGATGTGGTCAGTGGGATTATTGGGAGGGTTGGGGAGCATGTACTGTTTCATGCGAAACAGGAATAGGTTTTAACTCCGTATAGCGTATTTTGTGTTATTAGCGAATACATGAGTTTCCTTGGTATGCGTCATTCCATTTACAGTAGGAACTACAGTGATGTGACAAACTGCGTGGTCTTTCATTCATTTAAATATATGTATCCTTGCAGCATGTACATTATATGATCGTTACATGACCATACCGTTCGAAAATAATGAAATATACTGTTTATTAAACTTTTTTAAACGGCCTAAAAATCGCTAAGTTTATTAGAATAAAGAGTGTTACCGGAATCACTCGAACCCATGACGATCCATGGAAGTTCATGGGTCATGGAAACTTACGCATAATAGGAATGTGATTGGCCCTTACACCAGAATTAATTTTTGAGTTCACTTCCGGTTGTTATTTTGGGCCGTGGTTTTCTCAAAATCCGTGCCATATAATTTTATCCAGAAATACCTGTCAACGTGCTGGTATGTAAAACAGAGTTGTGATAAATAGTAAAAAAGTGAAACCCTTCCAATTTGCATTTGTTAGGAACCCATAAATGTATTGGACCGCTTAAATTTGTTGAAAGAATTTTTTGACTAAAATTTATCCCACTCAAAAATTGTATGTCACTCTCAACTCCTGAAAAATCAATTTCCGGTTTTTAGGTAGCATTTCCGGTGGTACTTCCGATGCGGCGTGGAATTTGGAGGGGAGTCCTGCGGGCTGAGAGAAAAGCCTCAAACAATTCACAGGAGTTAACGTAGTTTCAGACTCGAAGTATCATCGGAAGTGCTACTCAAAAACAGGAAATGTTTTTTGGCGTTGGAATGAAACCACATTATTGCGCGACAAGATTTATGGTCGAGATTTATGCTCGCGATTTAAAACAGCTTTACTTAGTTCCGAAAACAACCTACAAAACTTATTACTTGCGCGTATTTTGTCGTAACTTTCGACCAGGATATTTGACCGGAAGTGAACGAAAAAACCAAAAAAATCGGTCAAAACCCGGACAAATAATCCCTTATCGACCTTTAGCCAACCGAAACGTTTAAGCGTATATCCTATTTCGGCTTACAGATGGAGTTTTCATCCATGGTTCGTTCCAGGGTGTTCATCAGAGTAGAGTAGAGTTTCCTTTTCGAAACGCCTGTTGGAG
>SCLF01022264.1:0-12558 GCA_004367975.1 Mesochordaeus erythrocephalus
CCCATGTAACCTTGATCACAGGCACAGCTGTAGCTGCCAACATTATTGGTGCAATCAGAATGCTGGTCGCACAAGTGATTACCTAGTTTACATTCATCTACATCCAAACAAGTTTTCCCATTGCCAGTATATCCGGAATTGCAGTCACAACTAAAGCCGCCTATGTTATTTACGCATGTGGCATTGGCGTCACAATCATCAGTATCGTTGGAGCACTCATCGTTGTCTATGCAATTCTTCCCATCGCCATGGAAGCCATCAAGACAAGCACAGTCGTAGTTACCTTCAAGGTTTATGCATGATGCGTTTGGACTACAGCTATGATGTCCCGTAACACACTCATTGATATCATTGCATGCTTCACCGTTTCCTCGGAACCCGGCATTACATGAGCAAATGAATCCACCGTTGTTATTGATACAAGAAGCGTCAGAGTGACAATTGTGGGAATTTGTTTTACATTCGTTGATATCTAGGCATTTTTCAAGATCCATTAGGTAGCCGTCATTACATGAGCATGTGAAGGAACCGATAGTATTGTCGCAGCTGGCATTGCTATCACAACTGTGAGTTCCTTGACTGCATTCGTCTATATCTTGGCAACTGAAACCGTTTCCATTGAAACCATGCATACACGTACAGTTATATGCGCCCTTGGTATTGGAACAGAGAGCAAACGTTGAACATGAGTTAGTTTCACGACATTCATTCACGTCGACGCACGTGACACCGTTACCACGATACCCATCGTTGCATTCGCAAACAAATGAACCCCTGAGGTCCGAACAAGTGGCGTCATCGTCACAGTTGTGTAGAGCGAGTGAACATTCATCAATATTTTCGCATTTAGCTCCGTCTCCTCTATATCCGTTATTACACTTACACGTGTAGGAACCAATATTATTAGTACACATGGCGTTTTCGTCACAGCCATTATTGCTGTCGGCGCATTCATCGATATCAAAACAGTTAATTCCATTTCCTTGGAAGCCTTGTTTGCATTGGCACTCAAAGCCGCCTACAGTATTAGAGCAACTGGCACTGACATCACAATTATCTGTACTTGTTTTGCATTCATCAATGTCTGCACATATAACTCCATTACCGCTATATCCGTCATGGCATTTGCAGACAAAATGACCAATTTTGTTAGCGCAGGATGCCTTTACATTGCAGTTGTTGTTTCCGTTTAAACATTCATTTTCATCGAAGCAGGTGACTCCATTTCCTTCGAAGCCCTGCTCGCATTTACATTTAAATCCTCCTTGAGTATTTGTACACCTTGCATTGATATGACAGTTGTCCGTGCCCATTTGACACTCATTAAGGTCTGTACATCGGAATCCATTCCCACCAAAACCATCATCACAACTACATGTAAAACTTCCCACTGTATTTGAGCAAGAGGCATCTAGAGCGCATGGAACAGTGAGACATTCATCAACATCAACACAAGCATTATCTTTTTTGACAAATCCAGCAATGCATGTGCAGTTGAAACTGCCATCGGAATTTAGACAAATACTGTTGGTGTCACAATTATCTGTTCCGGCTTCACATTCATCAAAGTCATTGCACAAAACTCCGTCACCAACGAAGCCATTGAAACACGTACATTCAAAACTTCCATCCACATTTAAACATTCTGCAGAAATATTACAATTATGACTTCCTATAACGCATTCATCAATATCTGAGCAAGCAAAGCCATTACCAGTGAATCCAGCAGCACAGCTACAGTTGAATCCGCCATTTATATTGGTACATTCAGCCTTAACATCACAGCTGTGTGTACCAATTAGACATTCATTGATGTCAACACAGGTGAATCCGTCACCGCTGAAGCCAAGGGAACAGTCACAGTTAAAACTCCCTACTGTATTTGAACACATAGCATCTGCGGAGCATGGGGAACCAAGACATTCATTAATGTCGACGCAAACGCTCCTACCCAAGCCTTTAGCAAAGCCACGAACGCACTTGCAGTTAAAATATCCCATGGTATTAATGCACGTGCTATTTGGGTCACAGTTGTGGGTACCATCTTGACATTCGTTGACATCTATACATGTTATACCATCACCGACAAAGCCCTTGTTACAGCTACATTGGAAACCGCCTTCCAAGTTTAAGCATGACGCGGATGTGTCGCAGTTATGACTCCCAATTGCGCACTCGTTAACATCGGTACAAATCAATCCGTCACCTAGGAACCCAGCTGAGCACCGACAACTGAAGCCGCCATCGACGTTAATGCATGCAGCATTACTATGACAACCGTGGAGATTGGATTGACATTCGTCGACGTCAATGCAATCGAATCCATCACCGGAGTAACCTGGATCACAAGAACAGGAGTAACTGCCAAAATTATTGGTGCAATCCGCATGTTGGTGACACTTGTCATTTTCAAGTGTACATTCGTCTATATCTAAACAATTTTTACCGTCACCGTTGTAACCGGCATTACAGCCGCAGCTAAATCCACCCTTGTTGTTAACACATGTAGCGTTGGGGTCACAGTCATCTGTGTCAGTAGAGCATTCATCTTTGTCTACGCAGTTGCGACCATCACCATGGAAACCCGGACTACATACACAATCGAAGTTACCGTTGATATTGATACACAAAGCATTCTGACTGCAGTCGTGGGTTCGTGTGGTACATTCATTGATATCATCGCATGACTGTCCATCGCCATCGTATCCAGCGCGACAAGCACAGGTGAAAACACCGTCACCATTTACGCATTTAGCATTTACGTCACAGTTGTGTGTGCCTGCTTTACATTCGTCAATATCGAGACAGTTGTTATCGGTCATTATATAGCCTTTCTTACACAAACAAGTGAAGGAGCCAACACTGTTGCTACAGTTAGCGTTAATATCACAAGTGTGTGTGCGCTCCGTACACTCGTTTATATCGTCACAGTTAAAACCGTCCCCGCGGAATCCAGCTCGACATTCACAGTTAAATCCGCCTTGAGTGTTAGAACAGTCAGCAAACATAGAACATTCATTACTCACTAGACACTCATCCACATCAGCACAAGTCTCACCATTTCCAGTATATCCATCATTGCAAATGCAAATAAAGGAGCCTATGACATCGGTGCATGTAGCATCATCATCACAGTTGTGAAGAGCAAGGGAGCATTCGTTAATATTATTGCAATTCCTTCCGTCACCGGCATAGCCATTGATGCACTGGCAATCGTAAGAACCGTGTGTGTTACTGCAAACAGCGTTCGGATGACAGTTATCCATGTCATTTTTGCATTCGTTAAAATCAGAGCACACGATTCCATTTCCTATAAATCCTTGGGAACATGTGCATTCAAAGGCGCCGTCATTGTTGGAACAAATAGCATCTGAATGACAATTATCTGTATCGGTTCTGCATTCGTCGATGTCAATACAATTAATCCCGTCTCCCGTGTATCCGTGATTGCACGTGCAGCTGAAATTACCAATCGTATTACTACAAGAAGCGTTTTTGCTGCAGTTGTGATTATTATTTATGCATTCATTTATATCAACGCAGTGGATTCCGTTGCCTATAAAACCTTGATTACATTGACATTCAAAGCCTCCTTGCGTGTTGGAGCAATTTGCGTTAATATCACAGTTGTGTTTTTCAATTTTACATTCGTCAATGTCAACACACACGAATCCATCACCCCTGAAACCGTCAACACAAAGACACGTGAAGCTTCCTAGTGTATTTGAACAAGCTGCGGCTTTGGCACACGGAATAGTGACACATTCGTCAACATCAACACAGTTTCCGTCCTTTTTGGTAAAGCCCGAGATGCATGTGCAACTAAAACTGCCTTCTTCGTTAAAACAGATGCTGTTTGTGTCACAGTTGTCTGTACCGGCTACGCATTCATTAAAATCAGTGCAGTGGATTCCATCACCGACGAAACCACGGTCGCAGTTACATTCAAACCCACCATCGTTGTTTGCACAATTAGCAAATAGACTACAGTTGTGGCTTCCAAGAAGGCATTCGTTAATATCTGTGCAAATAAAGCCGTCGCCTTGAAATCCGGAAGCACACCGACAATTGAAGCTGCCATTGGTATTCGTACATACGGCGTTGATATCACAAGTATCAGTATCAGCTTCACATTCATCAACGTCCGTACATGCGAATCCATCTCCGTTAAATCCGTCTGTACATTTACATGAAAAACTTCCACTCGTATTTGAGCAAGTGGCGTCATTAGCACACGGCAGGTTGACACATTCATCAATGTCAACGCAAATGTTGTCGTTTTTGACAAAACCCATGATGCACTTGCAGCTATAATTGCCTTCCGTATTAACGCAGATGCTGTTGGGTCCACATTCGTGCGTGCCGACTTCACATTCATCGACGTCGATACATTCCACTCCGTTCCCGACAAAGCCATGTTTGCAGTCACATTCGAAGCTACCCTCTGAGTTTAAGCAGGCAGCAGACGGACTACAATTGTGACTATGAAGAACGCATTCGTCAATATCGAAGCACACTAAACCATCCCCCCTGAAACCGGTGGCACACCGACAGTTGAAGCCGCCGTTTTCATTATTACATATAGCATTGTCGTCGCAGTCATCGGTATGAAGTTCACACTCATCAATGTCCTCGCACGTAAATCCATCGCCACTAAAACCATTATCGCACCTACATGAATAACTTCCAACCAAATTTGAGCAAGTGGCGCTTATAGCACATGGTGTCGATAAACATTCATCAATATCAATGCACATATTTTCAGATTTGATAAAGCCGACAATACATTTGCAGTTAAAATCGCCTTCTGTATTCAGACAAATACTATTGATATCGCAGTCATCTGTTGCGGCTTCACATTCATTAAAATCATCGCATTGTATTCCGTCACCAACAAAGCCATTACGACAGGTACATTGAAAGCTGCCATCGACATTTAAACATGTTGCAGAAATACTACAGTTGTGGCTTCCGATAATGCACTCGTCAATGTCTGAGCAAATCAGTCCATCACCAGTGAATCCTCCATCGCAACGGCAGTTGAACCCGCCGTTTGTATTCATGCATTTAGCATTAACGTTACACTTGTGTGTACTAATTAGACATTCGTCGATATCCGTACATTTAAACCCGTCTCCACTGAAACCATCAGAACATGCGCACGAGAAGCTTCCGACTGTATTAGAACAAATAGCAGCTTCATCGCAAGGTGTTTTTAGGCATTCATCGACATCAACGCAGTCATTGTCTTTTTTTACAAAGCCAGCAATACACTTACAGTTGAAACTGCCGATATTATTAATACAGTTGCTGTTACTATCGCAAGTATCCGTACCAATTTGGCACTCGTCGACATCCGAGCACTGAACACCATCTCCAACAAAGCCTAAATTACAAGTACACTTGAAACTCCCTGTAGTATTTGAGCAAGTTGCAAATGCATTACAACTATGACTAGCTGTGGTGCATTCATTAATATCTATGCAGGTTAAACCGTCGCCAGTGAATCCTAGCGAACATTTGCAGTTAAAGCTACCGTCGGTGTTGGTGCACAACGAATTTTTGTGGCAATTGTCGGTAGCAATATCACATTCGTCAATGTCAAAGCAGCTAAATCCATCACCTGAATAACCTTGACCACAGGCGCAGCTGTAGCTGCCAAAATTGTTTTTACAACCAGCATCTTGGTTACACATGTGACTCCCGAGTTGACATTCGTCAACGTCTATACAGCTTTTACCGTCGCCGTTATAACCAGCATTGCAGCCGCAGCTAAACCCGCCCTTGTTGTTAACACATGTAGCATTGGTGTCACAGTCATCTGTCTCAGTAGAACACTCATCGTTATCTACGCAGTTGCGACCGTCACCATGGAAACCTTCAACACATGTACAATCGAAATTACCGTTGAGATTTATACAGGCAGCATTTTTACTACAGTTGTGACTTCCAGTGTTGCATTCATTAATATCATTACAGTACTCTCCATCACCATCGTATCCAGCGTGGCACGCACATGTGAAAACACCATCGCCATTTGAGCACAAAGCATTTATGTCACAGTTATGTGCGCCCGTTTTACATTCGTCAATATCGAGACAGATATTATCAATCATTAGGTAGCCTGCTCGGCAGGAACAGGCGAAGGAGCCAACGCTGTTACTACAGTTAGCGTTGATATCGCAACTGTGAGAGCGCTCACTACATTCGTCTATATCATCACAGTTAAAACCTTCCCCCCGGAATCCATTATGACATTCGCAGCCAAAGCCGCCTTCGATATTGAAACAATCAGCAAATTTGGAACATTCGTTAGCCACTTGACACTCATTCACATCGGCACAATTCTCACCATTCCCAGTATATCCGTTATTGCAAGTGCAGTTAAATGAGCCTACCATGTCCGTACAACTAGCAACATCGTCGCAGTTGTGGAGGGATAGAGAGCATTCATCCATATTGTGACAGTTAATCCCGTCTCCATTATATCCATTGTCACAATTGCAGCTGAAAGAACCCATGTTATTACTGCAAGAAGCATTTGTGTTGCAGTTATGGCTACTATTCTGACACTCATTTATATCAGCGCATTCTACTCCGTTACCATCAAAGCCTTGCTTGCATGCACATTCGAAACTACCATTAATATTCGAGCAACTTGCATTGAGATGACAATTATGTATAGAAGTTTGACACTCGTCAATATCTAAACAATCTATTCCGTTGCCTGTGTAACCAATGCTGCACTCGCAACGGAAAGAGCCGATACTGTTACTACAAACAGCGTTCACGTTGCAGTTATGACTTCCACTTAAACATTCATTTACATCAGTGCAGTTGACTCCATCGCCCTCGAAACCTTCATTACATGCACATTTGAATTTACCTTCCATATTAAGGCAGATTGCTTTGATATGACAGTTGTCCGTGCCGTTCAGACATTCGTTGATATCTACACAATCTATTCCGTCGCCTGTATAACCATTATTGCACTTGCAGCTAAAAGAGCCAATATTGTTGCTACATACACCATTGTTGTTACAGTTATGCCTTTCACTTAAACATTCATTTACATCAAGGCAGTTGACTCCGTCACCCTCGAAACCTTCATTACATGAACATTTGAAGCCGCCTACAATATTGAAGCAGCTTGCTCTAACATGACAATTATCCGTACGGTTTTGGCATTCGTCAATATCTACACATTGGATCCCGTCTCCCTTGAAACCATTGGTACACCCGCAAGTAAACGAACCAACTTTGTTATCACAGAAAGCATTTGTGTTACAGTTATGACTTCCGTTTGAACATTCATTAATATCAAAACAGTTTAGGCCGTTTCCAGAGAAACCTTGGTAGCATGAACATACAAAACCGCCTTCAGTATTGGAGCAACCTGCATTTATATGGCAATTGTCTGCGCCGGTTTGACATTCATTAACATCTTCACATTCTTGTCCATTTCCAGTGTAACCATTGTTGCATTTGCATGTGAACGAGCCAATATTGTTATTGCATAAAGCATTGGGGTTGCAATTATGGGTGTTATTTGAACATTCGTTTACATCAAAGCAGTCGGCACCATTTCCTTCGAAACCTGTATTACATGAGCATTTGAAACTACCTACTGTATTCGAGCAGCTTGCATTGGTGTGACAGGTATCCGTACCCGCTTGACACTCATTAATGTCACCGCACGTTATCCCGTTTCCGCTATACCCATTATTGCACTTGCAGCTAAAATTGCCAATAGTATTAGTACAATAAGCATTTAGATTACAGTTGTGTTTGTCATTCGTGCATTCATTTACATCAGAGCAGCTAATACCGTTTCCTTCGTAACCAGAGTTACATGCGCATTGAAAATTACCTTGGGTATTGATGCAAATCGCATTGGGGTGACAATTATCAGTGTTGGATGTGCATTCGTTAACGTCCACACATTTAACGCCAGTTCCATTGTAACCGTTTTTACATTTGCAGCTGAATGAACCAATCGTATTGGTGCAGAATGCATTTAAGCTGCAGTTATTTTTTCCGTTTAAACACTCATTTACGTCAGAGCAATTAATTCCACTTCCAATAAAGCCCTGATTACATATGCATTCAAACGATCCATGGGAATTGAGGCACTTAGCATTAACACTGCAATTGTGGGACCCAATTATACATTCATTGAGGTCTGTGCATTTGAATCCATCACCAATAAAGCCCTCAGTGCAGCTACAAGCAAAGCTTCCGGCAGTATTTGAGCAGCGAGCATTTGTAGAGCACGGAGCCCTTAGGCACTCATTGACGTCAACACAGACATTCTTATTTTTGACAAAACCGGTGTTGCACTTACAATCGAAACCGCCCTCATTATTACTACACTTGCTGTTGGCATCACAATTGTCCGTGCCAGCTACACATTCGTTGATATCGAGGCACTCGACTCCATCACCAGCGTAGCCCTGCTGACAAACACATCCAAAACTGCCAACGGTATTTGAACAGATTGCAGACGAACTGCAATTGTCATTTTCAAGGATACATTCATCAATGTCGGAGCACAGCAAACCGTCTCCAGTAAATCCAGCGACACATCGACAGTTGAAACCGCCATTTATATTGGTACACAGGGCATGAAGATGACAATTGTGTGTATCAGAAGAGCACTCATTTACATCATGGCAGCTAAATCCATCACCAGCGTAACCATTATTACATTTACAGTTGAAACTTCCGACATTATTTTGGCACGTAGCGTTTTGGCTGCACGTGTGACTTCCATGTGTACATTCATCAATATCACTGCAAGTGTTGCCTTCGGGTGTAAAACCATCATTACAGCTACAGCTAAATCCTCCAATTGTGTTTAGACATGTAGCATTAACATCGCAATTGTCTGTATCAGCTGAACATTCATCATGGTCAATGCAGTTACGGCCATCACCATGGAATCCTTCCAGGCAAGCACATTCAAAGCTACCATTTGTATTGTGACAGGAAGCATTTAGACTACAGGTATGAACTCGCAAGGCACATTCATTGATGTCGTTACATTCCAGTCCATTACCTCCAAAACCCATAAAGCACTTACAAGTGAATTCGCCCTCAGTGTTGGTACAACTAGCATTGAGGTCACAATTATGTCTATCTGTTGCACATTCGTCAACATCTACACAGTTGCCATCCGAAATTGCGTATCCGTCTTTGCAATTACAATGAAATGAGCCGATATGATTGTTACAATTAGCGTTTGTATCGCAAGTGTGGACACCAATAGAACATTCATCTATATCTTCGCAGAGGACGCCGCTACCTTGGAAGCCGCGATTACATGAACAGTTGTATGACCCTTTGTTGTTCAGACATTTAGCGTCAGCCGAACAATCATCTGTTCCAAGGGCGCACTCATTAACATCGGAACAATTGATTCCGTCTCCGATGTATCCTGGCAGGCAAGTACAACCGAAGCTGCCTACGGAATTATCACAAAGTGCATTCTCATCACAAGGATTGGCTTTGCATTCATTTATATCGATACATGTTACTCCGTCGCCTTTGAAACCAGATAAACACTCGCAAATGAAGTTCCCGTTGATGTTAGAGCAAATACCATTGGTATGACAATTATCCGTACCGTTGGCACATTCGTCAATGTCGTTGCATACTACACCGTTACCGGAGTATCCACTATTGCAGTTACATGTAAAACCCCCATTTGTGTTAGTGCAGGAGGCGCTAGTATCACATGTGTTTGATCCCTCTTTACATTCGTCGATATCCTTACAAGTAAAACCGTCCCCACGGTAGCCAGTTTTGCATGCGCAGCTAAAGCCCCCATCGGTATTGAAGCAGTTTGCGGATTCAGAACAGGTATTGGCTTCATTGCATTCATTGATATCAGCACATATAAATCCACTACCAACGAATCCGCTCCTGCACTTACACGTAAATGAGCCATCTATATCGGTGCAAGTGGCATCATCATCACAATTGTGAAGTGAAAGAGAACATTCATCAATATTGTCACAGTTCAGTCCGCTCCCATCGTACCCATTGTTACAGCTACAGACGAAAGATCCTATGCTGTTACTGCAAGAAGCATTTATGTTGCAGTTATGTGTATCATCCGAGCATTCATTTTCGTCCAAACATGTAATCCCATTTCCAACAAATCCCAAATTACATTCACATTCAAAGGCGCCGTACGTATTGATACAGTTGGCATCCGTGTGACAATTGTTCTTGCCGCTTAAACATTCATTGTTATCCATACACGTCAGTCCATCACCTGTAAATCCTTTCTGGCAAACGCAGCTAAAACTTCCTTTTACGTTTAAGCAGTTGGCATGGGCGGAGCAATTGTGTAAATTATCCGAGCATTCGTTAACATCGGAGCATATAACACCATTGCCAGAATATCCGTCATTGCATTTGCAATCGAAAGCACCAGAGGAATTGACACAAATTGCGTTACGATCGCAGTTATTCTTTTTGTCGTTCGCGCATTCGTTGATATCAATGCACTGTCCACTTTTTTTGAAAAAGCCGACCAAGCAAACGCAGTCATGTGTTCCCCTCTTGTTAAGGCATGTCGCATTGGTGTCGCACCTGTGTATTCCTTCAGAGCATTCATCAGTGTCCATGCAAGTCACACCATCCCCTGAAAATCCGTTGCGACAGGTACAATTGAAGCTGCCGATTGTATTTGCGCAGACGGCTTCCTCGTCGCAGTTACTTTTATTGCTTCTACATTCATTTATGTCCACACAGACACCACTCTGCATAATAAAGCCGGGCAAGCATACACAGTCCACGCCACCTTGTTTATTGAGGCAGGTCGACCTATCAAGGTCGCAACCGTGCTTATTGTGGGCACATTCGTCAATGTCAACACACGTATTACCATTTCCGTGAAAGCCGGAGGAACATGAGCATTCGAAATCCCCAATTGTGTTGGAGCAGGTAGCCCTGCTATGACAGGTATGGCTACCATCTTCGCATTCATTAATATCGGTACACGTATGACCATTACCAGTAAATCTAGTAAAGCCAGTGAGGTTAGATCCGCAGCGACAATGGAAGGACCCACGTAAATTAGAACACTCCGCTTGAAAATGACACGTGTGGATACCGCCAGTACACTCATTAACGTCAGAACACTCAGTCCCACTGCCCTCAAAACCAGTATCACAACTACATGCAAAACTACCGTTTGTATTGGTACACCGAGCATTGGCGTGACAGTTGTCAGACATAAGTAAACACTCGTCAATATCGAGACATTGTTTACCATTGCCGGAATAACCTTGATTACAGGTGCAACTGAATCCTCCATTTCTATTGGCACAATCCGCATTGGGCGAACAGTCATCGTGGCCTTCTGAACATTCGTCGACATCAATGCAGTTCTGTCCGTCACCATGGAACCCATTAATACATTTACAGTGAAAACCACCTGCATGATTGATGCAATCGGCATTATCGTGGCAGGTATGCTCCCCAACAGAACATTCGTTTACATCTTCGCACGCTCTCCCGTCCCCAATATATCCAGAATTGCACGAGCAATCAAAGGACCCAATAATGTTGTAACATTTTGCATTGATATCACACCCCGATATACCATCGGAACACTCGTTAATGTCGGTGCAAACACCGTCAATAAATGTGAAGCCTATTTTGCAAGTACACTGAAAGAAGCCGGGTATATTAATGCAGTTGGCGTTTGAGTCACAGTTGTCCACTCCATTCGAACACTCATCAATGTCAACGCAAGTCACTCCATCTCCACTGAAACCAGCGTTGCATGCACAATTAAACGAACCTGTGAGAAGGCAATACAAACATTAGTCTAATCAAGGCTTTTGATTAATTCTAACGAGCCTTTGGCGTCAAGAAAATTAATAATAGCAATGAACCTATTATGAAATAGTATTATTAGCTAATTATTATTAATTAATTAGCTAATCATATGTTTCCAGATTATTATATTTGCTTCGCCATGTGTTGTGTGAATTTATTTCTGTAATTGAGGAAGTATACAATAGCCACAAAATAGAGGCGGGTACTTATGGATTAAGTAGTGCCACGGATAAAATGAGAAAAATGGTTTCTAGAAAATGGTCTCGCACTTACGGGCTTCACTGCACAGCTCTTCAGAATTTTACGCGAATAGGGTAATTTTAGCACGATCATTTCGTGGTGATCTAACACATGTGACTTCCAAAATATTATAGGAAGGAACTTCTATTAAAGGTCCTGCAGGTTTCATTATTGTTGTGAAATGTGCTAAGTTTATACACTGGTTATAGCAAAAGTGTCTAGTCGCAGGTGGAATTTACGTCTGTCCAATTCGTTAATGGCCTCAAGTGTTTGAATGACAGTACAATTAAAAGTTGATTCGTATATTTGAACACAGAACTGGGTTTTAACATGGGTTCACTGCATGAGAAACTGATCAGATTAATTTTAGAAGTTTGGATTCAAAGCCCGGTTCTCAGTTACGTCCATTAATTAGGCAGATTAATTATTTACGACTACACCGGAAAATCCATGAACGTATCTAAT
>SCLF01022265.1:0-21186 GCA_004367975.1 Mesochordaeus erythrocephalus
GGAATCCATCTTAGACTAGAAACTAATATTTTTTGGTCTCGTGTTTATTTTCTCTATTCAATTGTATGTTAGTTGATTCCCGAAATTATCCTCTTCGCAGTAGTTGATTTCTCGTATCGAGCGGAAAAGAATATGTCGATTTGTCGATTTTTAAATAACATGTATAAATCAACTTCACAATACAGTGACCATATGTCCCTCATTTAACTCAACCCATCTGGTCACCCTACATGACAAATATATATTGACTATGACACTGTGACTGTAACATTTATGGGAAATTATAGAAGAGATTATCGACAGTTATTATACGAGTTAGCTTGGGATATTTCTTTGTATGAAATCCAAATAATATGTAGGAGAAGATCACGTAAAGTTTGGCAGGCGACTGATAAAATACTTGCTGGTCTACTTAGATTTTTTACAGTTTGCGCTTAGGAGTTAATTCAATTTGAGTTTCAGTTGTGAATAAAGGAAATGGCTTATAACTAATTGATTTCAAGTCCAAATAATTTTTTGTTTCTAGTCAAGAAGTTTAAGTATGAATAAAAGTTACGTACCATTATATACGCTAAAAGTTTACGCTCCGTAACAACACACGTCCACCATCTCGTTATATCCATCCACATGTTATATTCATAGGTCGCTCCGAAAGCCGAACAAGTTTTAACCAAGCTAAATATTCTAGAAAATAATATAGAATGGTGATCTTATATCACGCATGTCTACTTTTTTTTTTTTTTTATTCGATTGCACAGGGGGTCAAATTTTACAAAATATCGTGTTTTTATATTCTCCATTTTTGAGTTTTTCAATTATTACGAAACTCCACTTTTGTCGTTCGTAATTGTTGTGTCATCTGACCCGTGTGACTGGTCCCGTTGTTCTTTTAATATATTTGTTCGGTCGTCCAGTTTTGGCATATGTGAAGGCTGAAAAGGAAAGAAATTTTATTTTAGTTTTAATATAAATGAGCACTTTTTTTATATATTGGTCATTAGCGGTCGATTTTGAACATTTTCGGTTATTAAATGATATAATTTTGGTTATTATAATTTCAATGTTTTTCTAGAATTTTTACGGGTGTTAATTTTGAGGTAGGTGTTTCTATTATGCTTTTATTGCATGTACACCTGTTTTTACTTAAGCCTATACATAAATTATTAGCTTAAGGTCAATTTGTAAGTGACCATTTTATGTCCTAAATCCCTATCATTCCTACGCACTGCTTCCAACTGAGACAGTATTTTAGATCCCACAATAATACCCCCCATCTATGAGACACACCGCGACTTATGCTTGCTCCTGAAATGAGGTAATAACACAGCAATTCTTGAGTTCCTACTTTTACCATAAACAATGTCGATATTTTTACTTTATATATTTGTACATTTATAATTACTTACTACTTATAAAACTTTTTGAAACATCACATTTTACCATAATACTCCCCCACGCACCAGATGCAGAGACGAGCTAATTAGCTCCACTCCCGACTGAAATCGGATTTAGCCCTAGTACTCACAAATTTATTTTATAATCATTCATGATCATTCGTGTATTTAAAATCCTTCATGGCCATACATTACAAAAAATTCGATCAACTTCCATCTGTATCATACTTTATACCTACATATATTTGCAATTTTATTTGATCACGGCTGGCACTTTTTCACGGTCTATTTATGCCAGATGTTTTTCCATTTTTAACCCTAATTATGATGACTTTTAGTTTTTGTTTTTATCATAACCGTCTAGATAGGAGATTCTCTTCATTCAACATTTTAAAGTTTCATACAAAGAGATACTTCTAACGGAAGAGAAAATGTTATGTATATTGTATATTATTCTAGTTTTTTTATTCGATTTTTTTCCCTGATAATTTAACCCTTATCATTTTTAGAATGAAAGGCAAGCGCAATACCTCGGTAGCAAAAGCTCAGTTTAATAATAGTCATGAAGTTAGATCCTCTCATACTGATCCACAAACAAGCCAATCTCAATCGCTTACTTCAGCACAGCCTGCTTCGGACGTCACTCCTGAGGAAAAACGTCAGCGATTAGATCTTACTTATCTTGGTATGTGTAATTTTCATCGTAAATGCTTATATATTTATACTTTTTATCTTAACATTTTAATAATTTTTCCCTATAGATGAATGGAGCTCGCTTAGCGATGAAGACCCAGGCTCCAGAATTGTAAATGAACTAAAGAAAGTAAATGCAGACCTTGCGGTTACACAAACACTTCTAGATCAATCCATCATTTTTCCCAAACAAAATTCCAAACTCAGTTTCAAATCCAGGAGAGCTCCGAACGCACCTAAGATTCCAACCGCACCCAAAGTATACAGTACTACTGTTCGTGCACGTCGATTAGTACGTGGCGAAATAATCGGCCGAAAAATCAGTATTTCACGTATAAAACTTGATTTCTCCCTCATGTTTGCTCATACAAGCGAATTTCATCAAGGTGATCCATTTCTGGAGTCTGCCCAAATTTTGATGGAATCCTTGTTTATTGGTTAGTTTGCACTAGCATTAAACCTAGTAAAATTTCATTTTTAGTAATTGAACGATATTTAAAAACGTTCGCCATTTTTGGTCAGTTCATCGACACCAATGGTACTGATGCCACTCCATGTCACTACGATATTACCAGGTATATATTTCGTTTTTATTTATATATTTTTTAACACATGCAAAATAGTGTATGATTTATTAGTTTTTATATTTTTTCCTAGACCTACCAGCACTACCTGTGATTGTCGTGCATGCAAAACTCGTACTTTATTGATTTCATTGGTGGAATTGTACAATCTTAGAAGAGGGTGCGCCTGCTCCGATACTTTAAGTAAATATAATATTATGCAAATTACATTTTTGGTGTATTTAATTATTACTACTTCGCATTATAAATTTTACGAATTAAAACATCTCATTTGTAGACTATCGTACAACAATGCGCCAGTTGCTATCCCAACTTTTCGATATGGCACGTGGCAACGTGCGCGTATTATACGAGTTTTATGATGGCGTATCACTCATTGGGATCCTCGAATGGTTCATGTATTATACGGCAATATGTACCATTCAAACGTGTCGTATCGATATGTGCCCAAAAAGTCTCGATTATGGGCATGCTGAGCTCTCGTCTCTGCACCTGATGTTCCAGGATTGTCTAGGTACTTTTAGCATTCTGATTTTAACATTTTAGCCGCTAATTACTTACTTATATTTTATGTTGCATTCTGTGATTTTTGTTTTTAAGGCACGGAGTATACTTATTTATTTTCAATGACCGAATGTCGCATCCGCGTGCACAGCCCAGGCACTACAATTCAAAGCTATGCCACCCGGGACAATATTTGTCATTCAGTAAGTTATGCATATATTTGTACTAAAAATAAGGTTTTAATTCTATTTCTATTTAGTGGCCATTGTACTATTATCTAGTATTTCTGATTCTATAAATAACATTTCAGATAAACTACGAATTGGATGTTACATATTCAACTCGACCAGAAACCGCACCACTGCTTGGTTCATGGAACCTTAGCTATGAACACGGGCGAAAAATCCTTTCAGGTAATTTTTCAGGTATTTTTTCCGGTAGTATAATTACCTTAATTTTCATTTATTTTCCATTTCCGCTGTGAAATAATTTTTATATTTTTATAGTAAGTAACTGAAATGTTACGTTCATCATAATAAATTTTGAGATACAATTACTTGTATCTTCAGTATTAGATATGGTATAATTTATTTATGATATACATCACCGTGGTCAGTTCAAATACCGATGTGTACTATATTTAGTTTTTCTTAATATATGTGATACATATGAGTGCAAATGATATTTGACGACATCCCCCCGTAAACTGTCACATGTGTGACATTATTCTTTTTATTTTATGATATGTAACTTTTTGCTACGTTATATCGTATGAAAACACACTTCATACACTAAGGTTTTATAGAAATCCTTTGTTGTCACATTCGTGACCACTCATTGTGCTCAAAAAAAATTCTGATTTGTCGATGCGCTTAAGTTGACTAGTTTTTAGATTAAATATGAATTTTGTTTTTCAGACATGGCTGACACTGGGGTATGCGTCGTTTACAACTGCGATATCATTCCAAAACGAGGACTGTTTGCTCTAAAAAACATTACAACTTTCTTGGCAGTTTGTATTTGCAGGCTCTACCTGTAATCGAATTCTGCCCAACAGAATGCTACCTAATTTCACACGGTTTTCAGGCCGGTTAATCATTTTACTGTAGCTATTTCCTTAGTTTTCATGCCACACAATAATGCTGTCACCCAAAATATATCTCATCCAATTCATTCTGCGTTTTTATTCCATAAATTTCATTTTTATTTCTACCAGACATATATCAAAAGAACGAATAAACGACATGGTGAAGAAACGTGGTTTCCAAAGAGCTTTATAAAAATGATTATAAACGTGCGCTTATTCATGTTTATTCCGATCATTTGTCTAGATTTTTAAATTTAGATTTCTAACTTTAAAATTCTGAGTTCAACGTTTTAACTCTCGGATTAAAATATATGCGAAGCATTTTGTCACATTCCTGACTCGAAGCGTACCTGATTTCTCGGATTATTCACCAAGAACTCCTCAGTTTTACCATCCCAAACGTATAACTATGCCCGTAAGTACATTATCCTGCAAGTATTATCCGACGTGACCCAGCCCATCTTCATAAATTAATCATGAATGTTCCCGTTCACCGTCACTCCTTCGCGAATAAATCGGAGAATCTGAAAAATCACGACAATATTCATCCTCATTACATTTTCTCTCTTATACGATATACTAAAAAGATAGATTTTAAGTTTTGATTTTCAAACCTATATTTGGCAGCTGATTTTCAGGATTTTGGCATACATTTTACTGCTATTCTTCTTATAGTTTTCCTCGATTTTGAGCATGTATTGAACATAATCCTAGGACCTAAATCATTCCGTTTATCCCGAGTGCTTACTGGACAGCCAATCTCTACTCCATATTTTTACGTGGGTTAATCATCCTTCCTAGTAATAATAGTGATTTTCCCTTTTTATTATATCCAGTTTTTAGAGATATTACGATTATCGTATTCATTATTCAGTTATGCATTCAGATAATAAGGTCAAAACTTCCCATCATCTTGCCTATCAACCCCATTTCCCGTCTACGTGTGCCCCCAGAGAAATCCGAAAAGTTATCCGCAGAGAAAAACCCGTACACTGTACTGTCAATTTATATTGACCAAAGAATGTCTGGACTCTCGAGTAACGATGCCCGCAGGTATTTTCGACTCTTACTACTATATTATATTCACGTACTATACCGTTTTTCATAATCGAAGAAATTGACTCTTACGCGTTTGGCGTTATGGAGCGTGTTAATATACTAGTGGGTCTTACGATGGGTCATACAATACGTCTTGTTTCTTGCTGTTCTGTAACGGTTCACAAATTATGCAAAATTACACGGCTTCGTACAGGTTAATAAAACCTATTAATGTACTAGTAGGTCTTTGTATTCAAAATTACATGGCGTCGCTTAGTTTAATATAAATATAAAGTATAAAATATTAATGTACTAGTGGGTCTTGTAGTAAGTCATAGTGCATCTTATAGAGTTATTTCCCGTTGTTCTGAAACGGCTTACAACATATGCAAAATTACACGGCGTCGTACAGGTTAACCCATTATCATAATGTGTACATGTATATATGCTCTGTATATTTCACCCAGAAATTACACGGCGTCGTACAGGTTAACCCATTACCACAATGTGTACATGTATATATGTTCTGTATATTTCACCCAGAACAAATGTTCTGAAACAGTTCATACCATATGCAAAATTACACGGCGTCGTACGGTTTAATATAAAATATAACATATAAAATATTAATATACTAGTGGGTCTTATAGTGAGTCATGGTGCGCCGTTCATTTTAATATAAAATATAGAATATTAATACAATAGTGGGTCTTACAGTGAGTCATAATGCGTCCTATTGTGAGTCATAATGCGTCTTATAGAGTTGTTTCTAGCTGTTCTGACACGGCTCACAACGTATGCAAAATTACACGGCGTCGTACAGGTTAGCCCATCATCATACAACCTAGATTTAACCACATAATGTGTACATGTATATATGCTCTGTGTATTTCACCCAGAACAATTCTTCTGAAGCAGTTCACACCGTATGCAAAATTACACGGCGTTGTCAGGTTTAATATAAAAAATAACATATAAAATATTAATATAATACTAGTGGATCTTACATTGAGTCATAGTGCGTCTTATATAGTTATTTCTTTCTGTACTGCAACGGTTCATAGCGTATGCAAAATTACACGGCGTCGTACAAGTTACCCCACTATACATATATATGCTCTGTATATTTCAACCAGACATTTAATCTCCACACCAGAGACTCCCTATGTTTGGAGTACCAACTGATAGCTTAACGAGCCTTAGTCATTCTTATTTTTCCCAAAATCGGTTTAATATGCCAGATTACGCCGTCGTGTTAATGACCTTATTTATCAAAAGACTGTGAGTTTTGTTGTATCAAATCGATTCACCCGAATGTGCATAATTACACGACGTCGTGCTGGTGACCCTATTATTTCATACTATAAGTACATGCCAACTTACACGACGCCGCATTAGTATAAATAGTAAAATAGGTGTGTTCATCATATTTTTAGTGTCATTTTCGATTATCCCCAGTTAAATTACGCGTATAATGTTAATTGATAATATTCGTAATATTCCCAAGCCTATCATCTGATTTAACTCATAAGTGTACTTTTACTTTCGCCGCTTAGAATTATTTTTAAGAGAGATGGCTAATCATCGCGATGACGTTGGTAATGACGCTCTACAGCAGTCCTATCGCATTATCAGATGGATGCAGTTCCTGCAGTTGGCTATGACCGAAGGATTACCCCAGATGAGATTACTTGTAAGTATTTCTTGTTTTTTCCTTTCTCCCTTATTTTTATTTTGCATCAATATTTAGTATCTTTCTCATATCTTTTTGTGGTTGTTTTTCGCCTATTAAATGCATTTTTACGAATCTTACTATATTACCAAAACATAAGATGAGTAATAAGGGATCTACGTTTTACTATAGGGAAATGTTTACACCAAAATCTCCTATTCTGACTACGAACTTCAATATATTCCAAACACCTGAGACGAGTAATAAAGGATATAAGTTTTACTATAGGGAAATGTTTACACCAAAATTTCGTATTCAAAATTTCGTATTCTGAGAACGAACTTAAATATATTCCCAAAACATAAGCCGAGTAATAAGACGAGTAATAAGGGATATATGTTTTACTATAGGGGAATGTTTACACCAAAAAATTCCTATTCTGATTGGCGCAGTTTCACCACCACTTTCACGCAGTTTCACCACCAGTTAGTTACTCAATAGTATTTATATTTTTGATCTGTATCCTAACCTCTGTCTCAATTTTACCTTTTTGCGGGACACAGAGCACGAAAACTAAGCAAATATGTGCAAATAAAACTGAGCATTTTTCAATTTAACCCCTATAATTTTTAGCTGTGTGCGACAGTCACTCGAATTATGAATGCTTTATCACAAGATGAGGAGGTCGTCCGAGAAGCTAGAGTTTACTGTTCCAAGGAGCCAGTGTCTCAGTTGCACACTATGGTGCAAAGTGGGCTTATGCAACTTTCTCGGTCGGCTTCAGGTCATTCTGAATACGAAGACTATGAACACGAAACTTTTGATCAGAGATGGGGTGTCACACAGCCCTACCACATTGGGAGTCAGTTTGTTGATCTAGGTGATGAACTTGCCGACGTCTCCAGTCTATATGGCGATGCTGTCCGATCCTATTGCCCCGATCAGGATCTCATTCGCCTTGATATATCCGAAATCCAATTGTTGGGCAGAATTTCGGATGTCCCTTTAACTGGGCTGCCTTTGTATCTTTCCAATAAGATGTAAGTGGTATATATTTTGACCATAAAAACCCAAATAAAGCATTGAAAAAGTGAGGAATTTTACTACTTAATAGTGTTGGTGCTAAAATATGTTTTTCCTACTCAATTTCCATTAAGTAATTATCATATATATCACGCATTGCATATTATTCTCACTTTCCACCATTCAAACCCAACCAAGTGGTTCCTCTAGAATCCCATTGCAGCCTCAGTAAAATTAACAAAATATATGAATATTTTTGATGCGAAATTTTGCTATATAAATATATTATGAACTTTGCACCCTTTATGCTTACATCCCACTTCAGCACCCCAAACATTGTCGACTCAAAACCCAAACATACATTTGAAAATCGGTCTTTTTTTAACGTAGCGTTTCCTCTGTAATTTTATCGTCAGTTTTTGTCCCCATTAATCTCTAATTATCTTTAGCATCATCTAATATTAGTATTATATGCAGCCACCGTATATATATCCAACCAGGGCATACACGCCTATTTGTTGTATCACTTTGTCGAAGGCCTTTTCACTCTTACACGATTTTTCCACTGCTTTACAGTGTTTTTACTAAAATATGTTTTAATTTTTTTTACGCATTTTCACACCTTTATGATTTCCGTTTTTAATTTTACATGCTTATAGTAATACATACATATACTATATAATTAGTCCTAACGCGTTTTTACTACTTTATAGTAATATTTCTACATTATATGCTTTCGTATATTTTACATTTTACTATGTTTTATCTTTATTAATTTTACATTTTTAAGATTTCCCGAGTGTATTATTGAAACTGATGATGGTTTGGAAGCTCATATAAATTTTCACATTCCAAAATTAATTGGTTCAACTCTCACAGTTCAAGAATGTGCTCAATTCAGCTTAACCAAATCCCTGACCGAAGTAGCCCTACCACTCAAGACCGATTGGTTGGATACGTTAACCTTGCACAAGATAAAGTTGGGTTGGCAGTTGGCCTGCACCAGGCAATCGCAATGCCAGGCCAAAACCAGCTTTATAAGTTGCGTTTGTAGTTTATGTACACTAGTACTCAGCTCAATCGATTTTTGTCCAAAATATTTAGCCCCGGAGTTAACACTTTTCTCAATAATAGACTTCCTATCAGAAGTTGTTCATACTTCGTCTATTTTAGGTGAGGATCTATATGTTTTTTCTAAGCATGTTTCTATCCCGGAAATCGGACATTTCCGCATTTTAGTTGGTATAGAAGTGCTGAGCGGTATTGATACCGTTCATTTCAGAGCCGCATCTGAGCTTAGATCCTTGCTGTCGCTTTTTGAAAACACCTATAAATCAGTAGAGTTTTCATACATAATTGATCTAGAACAATTCGTTCTTTCAATTCCTAGCGTTTTACAAAAGATATCCCATTACATGAAACGCATGAATTGGTCTGGCATATTGGATAAGTGGATAGATTTCGCCGAGATAGAGACCAATCATTCCGGCGAGAGATTAGCCATTCTAGTTCTACAATTCATAAAAGTTGATTCGAATATTGATGCACTTATCCAATCCAGGTCCGGATTGGCCGCAAATGTCCTAACTGATCATTTTATTATTGCTATTTATATATCTCACAATCCTACCCTAAGTCGACATAATCATCATCTCAAAAAGTTGTTCCAGATTATAACCGGTACCGCCGGAGCCCGTCCGCGAAATTGCACCAACAGTGATTGCGAGTGCAATTTGTTTCAACTAAACCGGCTACTGAACTATCTCAAGCTCATTCATCATCTCACAATTTGGAACTTAGGTACCTCATTTCCATTACATGTAAGGGGATATAATAACGTGCATGTAAATGATTCACTTGACTATCTAATCAACATGTATTTTGATGTTTCAGGCTCAGACTTGACCCTAAAGTCCCAGTATTCATTTAATTTGTTAAATTACGACTTCCTATATAGCACAGACTACCTCAAATGATTTAATATGACTGCCCGATCTTATCTACACTTACTGTCATTTGGATCAAGACATGTTGCCCCAAATGACAGTTTTCACGTATATTTATTTATGCCTAATTCCTTCGTTTGCCTTATCTCAATTATTCCAATATTCTCGTGACATATATCAAACTGACCGTGTTCGTCGCCTTATTTAAGGATGCGAACCCGGTCAGTTGATTGATCCTATTTTACAGTATTACTTCCGACTTCTATTTCATTTGCCATAAGAGCACTACCATATATTACGTTTGGATGTTTATCCAAACTTTTTTTACGCATACTGCGACCTCGTAATTTCAATTAGGTCGCACCATTTTCATTGTCGCAAAATTAACCCGTATAATACTATCTCGTTATGCTCATTTTACAAATAGATTCTTCAAGTTATTAGTCAAGTAAGCTAATCCTCAAAGTTTTCATATTACCTCTTGGCATTACTTTTTAGGTGAATCCCGGTTCATTACTTGATTAATTTACATGGTCAAAACTGTCAGCTTCATTCCGATTGGTGCACATATACCCGCTATATTTCAATTTTGCACTTAGGTCCCCAGTAATATTTTTAAATGTCGGTATTTATTTTAAACGTCGGTTCAGATTATCTTTGAATGTCATCATTTGACACGTAATTTATTCATAGAGGATAAATAAACCCACTCGATACCAGGATTATTATTGACTTATTCGCGTTTACATATTTTATTTATAACTTAACGTTATTTTGCTTTTTTCCTAGATGCTGAATATAACCTCGTGGCAAACGTTCAACACGCTTTCGAATTCCAACTTTAACACAGTCATCAGTAATGTATATTCTGATTAAATTCAGTCAGTCACTTCTATTATTAAGATTCAATATCCTTATTGTTGTATTTCCGGTCATTATCATCCTTTGGTGTCATTAACCCCACCCTGCAATACAAGGTAAGTCCATCATATTCATTTCGCATGATAATCAATAACATAGATCTATATAAGTGTTTATTAATTTATGTTGGTTGCATACAGCGCCCAGATTGAGTAATGACACGATAATAGTTTAAGTTCTGGTAAATCACACATACCTATGATTAACTGACCGAACCTCCAAGATGTACCGTTTTTATTTTTAATTTTCTACTTTTATTTTTTACTCAGTGTCTAGATTATGTTTATCATTTCCATATAGTCGTCACTATAGAAATGCTGCAAATCCATCAAAATACGCAGCGTTATATCGTCATGTTTAATAAGATTATCGATTCGAAATTCACTTCCCAATAGTTTAATTACATTTTCCGCAATTATTGTCATATTTTCAGGCGTCGGACAGTAATTATTAACACAAAATTTGCAGTCAAGTCTGTTTAACTCAATCCTATGAAAGCAGCGAGACCTTAAATAAAATGAGACATCTACATCGAATCTCGGAGTACCTAGTTTTTCACGTATAGAGATTGGTAACAAGTTAAACCAGTCTGCGTGACATGCAGGAAAAACTTTACATTCTTTATTCGTGCTTTTTACGCCAGGGTCATTTCCTCGCATCATTGGTACACGATTACCGGTTGCCAAGGCATGCCCAAATGACATATCAGACTGTTTCGCAGAAACTCTATCATTGTAATTACTACCATCACTATAGACCATCAGTTTTTAACTGCCTCATACATTATTTTTGGCCGTTTGTTACGTAAAATTCTATTCAGTGTGCACATTCCCATTTTTATGTGTACTAAATTAATTGGTAACCACTCCGCCATTCTTAGTAAATCATTTTGGTTAATTTTCGAGTTTTTGTTCATTTTTATACCTAGCACTAGCCGAATTTGATTGTTTAATATGCGCTGTACTTTACTATAATTACTTTTTGACCACTGAGGCTGTATTCCAAGACCATACGTAAACAGGCCATAACTACATGAATAGGCTACCTTCAGAACTTGCCTCTTAGTCCCGAGATTAATTAAGTTTTTTATGGCAAAAATTAGGCTATTCATTTTGCTTAATATATGGTCAATTTGTGGCTGAAACGATAGTGATTCTGAAAATCTGATTCCTAATAAGCAGATAGTATTTTTAGGTTTAATACAGCCAATAGGGGTGTTATATTCATCTGGTAACATGTTTTTAAATGCCTTTTTTCCCACCACCAGCACCTCTGTTTTATCCTTATTGATCAAAAAGCCGCAGTTTAACATATAAGTTTTAGTTTCACTTAAGGTGGCATTTACGGTTTGTATTAAATTTTCATGTTTGTCATCCCAAATCAGGACGACACTGTCATCAGCATAACACTGACAGTGTCTTCCTGATTTTTCCTTTTGACTTTTTTCAATTGGCGCTACTTTTTCAATAAAGCCGTTTATGGCTAGATTAAAAAACAGAGGGCTGGTGGCTTCCCCTTGCATACATCCCACAGGGGGGATTGAAAATTCGTCCGATTTGACTCCTTCTGAAATTAAAACACCCCTACGTTGTCTCATTTGACTACGAAAATAATTTAGATCACTTTTCCTCACAATTTTTTCCAGTATATTTAGAGTTATATCATACTTGACGCATAGGAAAGCACTAGATAAGTCTAATGCTATTACAATGGCTCCCGAATCAGCATCACTTCTGGCTAGTTGTAGGACCAATGACGCTACCGCGAGGTCACACCCGTATCCTTGTCTAAACCCGTACTGACGATTATCAAAGATTTTGTTTTCTTCGAAATAATTTTGTAGACTTGCCGCCGCTATTTTTCCTATTAATTGTTGATCGGCTGATCCGATGGATAAATATCTACGATTTTTAATTAGCTTGGCGTCACCTTTTTTAAGTATTGGTATGAATTTCGATTTGAGAAATCGATCCGGGAAAACTCCTTTTATGAAATATCTTTTTATTGCAATATATATTAATTCTTTGTATTCAGACGGTAGTGCGTAGAAGACTTCTCCGTTCATATTAGAGTCTAAACCACGAGTTTTATTTTTAAGCGAATTGAAACACGATTCAAAAGTCTTAATTTTACCATTTTTATGTATAAATGGTATTAGATTATGATTAAAACAGAATTTTGATTCTTCAGCAATATCTTTGATAAAATCAGCTATATTGTAAGACGGGATAAAATTTTCCGTATGACTTATAATTTCTGCATATAAACCCGTAAGCGATAATGATAGTTTTTGAGCTGTATAACCCTCCTTAGCGTTAGCTGTTACTTTATCCTTTGGATTTAACATTTTATTCAGTCTGAAGATATCAATATCCGAAAATGCATCAATGTCAACTTTACATCCGTGGTCTATCCGTCTGTCCCGGTTGTAATGCTCATCTGCACTAATCTGGACATTATCAATGATTTTTCCTAGTTCCAATTCATCACTTAGGTTCGTCATTTTGGCCCTTAATCTAAATAATCCGAATAGTACATCACGTACTTGCTTAGTTTGTTCCGACGAGAAAGTAGTGTTAGCATAAATTGGTATTTCCTTAGTAGTTACGGGTTGTATTAGTCCAGCCATTTCATTTATGAATTCAAATAAGAAATCACTAGACCATACCTTTTGTGTTTTAGTGTTATCCAATATCACCGCATTACCACTATCTAACTCATCCGATAGATTACAATTATCCTTCTCATATTTTTTATTCAGTTTTTCAATTTGACTGCTTAGTAGACTTTTGGCCAACCCATAAAACAAATCTGCATTGAAAGGAGGTCTCATGTCAATTTTCTTTTTCCCTATTATATTTGACCGTATTACATCAATGGACAGTTGCAGTATGTCGTGTCCATCGTTCCCGATAAATATTTTTCCCGCAAAATGATCTATTTTTCCATCAATATTTTTTGTCTGAAAAATATCTATCGTGGAACTAGTTTGTTTATATCCTCTGGCCACTTTATAAAACGTAGGCTTACTAACTAAATTTGTATAATCATTCAGTTGACCGCGTAAACTAGGAATATATGTTTTTTCGTATGAATTACGACACTTCTTTATATGTCCATTGATGTCGCCACAAATTATTGCAGGCAATTTTTTTTGCCTCTTAAAGACCAAATCTAGATTTTGTTGAAATATTTTCTCCCCACCTAGTCCGATCCATTTAATTGACGTTTTTATTGGACGGTAGAATACGCATATATTAAACTTAACCTTAGTGTCTGAATAGAATATCATCGTAAATGGGGTAGGTAGTGGTATTTGTCTAATAAAATTTTCTAGCCGTGCTTTGTAAACGATCATACTTAGTATAATTTTACTACCATCTACGTTTACAGCTTCATGTGCCACATAGTTATACCCTCTTGGTATCACATTGTTTTTTGCTAATTCTTCTGGCAAAGTATCAACTTCCGATAGTGCAAAGACGTCGGTATCATAGAAAATTTCAGTTAATTTTAGTAGTTTTAAATGTATCGGGCGATTGATGTTAACGTATGATATTTTGAAATCGATTGTATCAGAATTCACTATTATTGGTTTATTTACTCTTTTTGGAATTACGAATTTTTTATTGTTAAACATGATTGACGCTCCTCCCAATGCCGGCAACCTTACTGATTGATATAGGGTATTTTTTGTATATTTAAATTCAAGTCCAGGTATGACAGGACCTGGAGCCATATATGGAGTTTTAATTGGGCCGTTATTGATGAATTCATTTTCAATATCAAATTCTTTAAAGAATTTGTGATTTGACAACTTCGCATCCCCGACAAATATGTCCTCAGTATCAAAGAATATCTTAGTTCCCACACTATCCTTTACATTGAAACTGGATGAAAAAGAATCCACATTGAGTGAATCCAACTTAGGTGACATGCTTTGAAATATATCATAGTTCATTTCATTTCCACATTCAATATTCTTACTTACATTTAAATTTGGCGATTTGTCATATTGGCTTACATCATTTGCACTAATTTTTGATCTTATCATTGGTTGCCGGTTCTGTGGACTCCAGTTCATATTCCCCGTAGGGCTTACAGGGTTACAAATTACATTCTGACTCAAGTTATAATTACGCACGCTAATATTATATCTTATTTGGTTTCTTAGTAGTATATTAGAGTTAAAATTTATGGGGATTGAAAGCTTGTACGATATGATATTCATAATATTTTCTACAGTGTAGAATAAATCCTGGCTCAGCATTGGACATAGATTTTTTGATTTTTGTATATTATTAGCTATATTTGTGTAAAAATCTACGTTTAACATTTTATTATGAAGCGGCAATATTGATTCTATGAGATATGCAGATTCATCTC
The DNA here is from genome assembly GCA_004367975.1 of Mesochordaeus erythrocephalus. Taxonomy (NCBI): domain Eukaryota; kingdom Metazoa; phylum Chordata; class Appendicularia; order Copelata; family Oikopleuridae; genus Mesochordaeus; species Mesochordaeus erythrocephalus. Next base: position 15,249 of record SCLF01022265.1, read on the forward strand.
GGTCCCCTTTATAGTCGTACCCGTCCGAACAATCTATAATAAACCTCAAAATAATTAACACCCAGTCAGAAAACAGGAAAATCCAGCAGATCCACTTTGGTTTACACCCCTGCGCGGTCAATCTAGCCCTTTTTACTCCGTGTCTGTTATCTACATACGCCAATCCGACATCTGTTTTACTCCATGCGAAATGATTGATGACCACTAAGCTATTATTAGATTTATCTTCCAACTGTATTATTTCCCCGATTTTAAATTCATTATTCTATTTTAGCCGTCTCCACCATTGCCCACAAAAGTCCTTCATTAATTGACAATTTTTGATTTACTAGATTATTTTTGATCATATCTAATTTTACGTTTATATTTTTTGTTTTTGCCAAACGTGGTTTTTAGCATTACCATATGCTTTAGGTTTTATCCCGGCCGCATTGGTCGTATATAAATTTGTATTTTCAGTTAAAAGTTTGGCCTTTGATTGTGGCGAGACGTTATTACCAGGTACAAAAGTAGCAACATTTGCATTCAATCTACATGGGAAAACTCCGACTATTGGATCGATGTTCAAAGAATTAATTGATCCCACTGACTCCAATAAGGTAGAATAGCTGGTAGCCGGTGTAGGTGCAAACCAATCACTTGTGTCTATATATTTTTCATTATGTATCCTATTTGGCAAACTTGTAGTTGCAGTTCTGTGATTTACTATTGGTTGATTCGATACGCTCCCACACCGGCGTCTCATGCCCCATTTTTATCAAATGAAATCTCATTTAGCGGCGAATCACCGTCCACGCATACCATCTCTGCTTGCCTAGCATCATATATTGGCGATGCAGTGGACAATGACTGCTGATTCAAACTACGCTCATTTACTGATTTATTTATATACTTCAGCGTCCCACCAATATCAAGGTCAGCGTTACACCCATATAATCCCGTTTTTTGTATCACCGTGCCACTGTCGGGTAAACTACGAACATTAGTTGACATGAAAACGCTGGTATTTTCATTAAGCTTAGCTGTCGTTTCCAATTGATGATTGCTTACAGTTAGATTGGTTGAAGATAATGTAGTATTAGTCCTATTGTAACACATATTAATTGGTTCAGATGGTAATTTATTTATATATGTTAGTGTTTTGTTGATGTTGAGATTATTGTTAGAGTTATTCATACTTATATTTTCTACTATTATATTTGCATTTAAAACACTTTGATTAGGAGTTGATGTGTAGCCACAAGCGTTCCCATTTTGATTAATCGTTGATTCATTACAATTATTTTTGTTTCGATTGGCCGGAGTTAGGATGTAATTACTATTTTGACCGCGGAGATGTTCACTTATATCATTCCTAAAAAAATTCCTATTTACATTAGATGTAGCTTCATTATTAACCATATTTTTGTTTTGATTGACCGGGGTTAAGGTAATGTAATTACTATTTTGACAGCGAAAATATTCATTACTTGTATCATTAGATGTGCATAAACCACTTATTTCAGTATTCTTATCGCTTCTGAGCGTGTTGGATATGACGCTGGTAAATAATGGCCGAACCTCACTTACTCTATCCGGATTATGGGTTTCCAATGACTGGTTAGTAACTACTTTATCGTTATAATACAACCCCGTACATGGGATTGGCACTTCAAAAACAACATTATTAAGGGGAGGGTCCTCATGTTGTAGTGCATAAACATGTGGCGCCTCACAGTTACCATGTCTTGTTTTATTAGTTAGTGTTATAATATTGGCGTATCGTGGGAATACATATTTCATTAATTCCAAAGTAGTAGCCTTTTGTACTGGGTCACTACTACTTAAGCTTTTAGAATTCTCTATGCTTAGGCTAATATCTACATTACTAGTTTCATTACTACCTATACAATTAGTTTCAGTACTACTTATACAATTGTAGTTAATGTAATTTTTAACCCATAACTTGTTTACTGGTAACTGAGACGTTTGAATAACCTGTGGACGTTCGTATGTCGCAGCTACCGGTGTCTTACTTTTGTCGGCACGATTATAGTTAACAGTAGTATTTACAGATTGAGGTGTTATTTGAGTAACCGGTGAATGAAAATTGTCCCTTATTATCATAGGCGATTGGGACGAGTTACTCATATTCATTGGTGAATTTGCAAATGTGGCAGTCTGATCCTTTTTTAGTGTAAAAACACTTTGCCTATTCATAAGTTTAATTGAGTCTTGCCAATCTAGATTTTGGTTATTTACTATTACAGTTTCATTCCGTCTATGATTCACCAGAGCCTGTCTGGCCAGAATCACCTCATTTCGATCCTCCGTTACACCCGGTGCTTTAGTTAGATTTTGACTCGGTAGATCATCTGAAAATACGGTACGGCCGATAAAAGCAATTTGTGTTTTGAACATGGCGCGGTTTAGTAGGACTTCTTCCTTAAAAAATATCCGCTCTTGTTCTTTTAATTCTAAATAATTTACTAGACTAACAAAAGCGTTTCCTAATAATTTAAACGTATCTATGGCCGTTTGATCAATGGCATGCATGACATTGAGAACCGCGGCGTCTGCGCGCCCGCAGATACGAGTCCAAATGAACGCACGTTTCTGTTCGGATAACGTGCGCGGCCGTACTAATCTCAGGGTGGTTAGGGGATCTTTTTTGGCGTCCTGCTCAGACAAATAATGTATTAAGTCATCATCTCCAAACACTCCCCACATGGTAGGGTCTAAAAGAGTGCTAAATCTCGTTTGAGCCTGGGCGTATCTAAGGGGGGTACGCAGCGCCTGATTCGCAATTCCCATAGCTGAGCGTTCGGCCCAAGTAACTCGTTTAAGCCTAATTACATAATTCGCATTATTACGTTTTTTAGCCAGTTCGGCTTCCCATAGTGTATCATGCAACTCTTGCGTTTTTCTGAGGTCGCTATAATTCGGCGTATTGACCATAAAAAACGGCAAGCCCGTTTTATTGAGCATCAATATTTTCTTTTCTAGGTATGCCTTTTTAAACGTTTCCGCTACTATACCAGTAGGTTTAAGCCAATTATTTTCCGACCGAAAAGCGTGAAACACGCCATTATAATGACTTGGAAGCCAGTAATTTTTAAACTGTCCAAACTTACGCCCTGAATCATATCGCTCATCTTTAACCAACGCAAGAGCGGCAGTTCTAGCTATATTGATATTATTGTAATTATTGCAGAATATTTTTTGCGCAGTCCAAATATGCATCATTCTACACATAGTATCATTGAAGTTGGCATAATTATAGGTTGTTAATAAATAGTCCGTAACATACCCATTTATTGTGGTCATCATACACCCCAAAAAGATGGATTGCGCAAAGGCAAACCAATGTGTCCACTTTCCAAGGTTTTCATGTTGGAAATAAGCTCCTATTACTACCAACTTCAGTGATAGAAACGTAGCCCGCCTAGGATAAGTCTTACTATCCCAGTTATTTGGAACTTCTGCATTTGATAACTTATAATCCTTATCCAAAGTAAACCCAAGCATATTGAATTTTTCGATTATTTGTTCGTCCAAAAAACCATTGTTAAAATCCAGAAATAGAAACTTAGCTGTAATATCTACCAAACCGTCAGCCGTGAATTCCGTAATTGTATTATGCTGGCTAGTCCAGGGCGACAGGATATTATCTTGTATATTAATTTTATGTTCTCGCTTTTGGTGTTTTTTCCGGTTGTTATCCGAATTCTGATCATCCTGTCGTCCTCGTTTAGCTGCATTTTTAGTTTTCCTATTGGATTTTGCATTGTTATTACTAGTTCTAGTATTATTTTCACGACCATTATTAGGGTTGCCTAATGTTGATCCGTTATTACCGTTTTGAGTATTGTTCACATGTCCCGAACCTCTAAAACTATTATTGCTATTATATCTAGTGTTACTTCTATTTTGATCATGACTTCCTACATTACCTCCGACTCCTGAATGTATATTAGAATTATTATGTTGCTCATTTTGATAATTATGATTGGACTTTTCTTATTCTTGCGATATTTTTTAGTTTGGTGATTATTATAATATTTTTGATCGGACCCACGTGACTCAACTTGTGCAGTCTGGTTTAAATTTGTTGATAGTATACGTCGAGATTCATCGGCAGAATTATGATTCGAAGTTTGACGTTGAGTTGACAAAGGTCCTACGTTAATATTAGTATTTTGAGAATTCGTCCTAGAGGTTTGGCCATTAATTCCATTACCCAGACTCGCAGTCTGTGCAAATGGTGGATAGGACATTCGCTGGGGATCAGCAGAAACATTAACAGAACTAGGTACAGCCCGGTTAAAAGTAGTAAGCTGCTGGAAATTGTCATTTGGCTGGTATGTACTAGCTTCATTATAATTTCCTTGTGCAGTATCAGTAAAAGTAGGTTGGTCAGCAAAACAATCTCTGCTTGTTGATGGAGAGAAAATACTGTCGTTTTGATTACCATAATTAGTATGTGATTGGCCGCTAGATCGTTGCAAGTTACGTGTACTGCTTAGTTGATTATTCCCCGTTACATCATTCTCGTTATTTGACATATTGTACTAAATAAATTTTTGGTCATTTAGTACGTTAGTATAATTTTATGATATAGTTTCATTCACTTTCCAAAATTACCTATTTTACTGCAGACTCCAGCAGTCCACTGTCGTCTCGCTAACAACACACTTTATCGAATTTTTAGAAAAGCCTGGATCTATCTATATAAATTTCTTCTGTGTTGAAATACACACAGTGTTTTATTGCAATTTCATTTTCAACTGATTGATCAAGGTCTAGTCTTAAATTGATTTGTATGTATAAAAAATAAAAAATTGGTCTATAAATTAGGTCAACGGCCCAAATTTAGGCCAACGGTCAAAATTTTATTGCTTGTTTGTCAGTTTGTTGCTTAAGAACTTTCAATATTTCATACTAGACTTCTAACCGATCTATACCCTCAGATTTCATCCATTTTGAATATACTTCCAGCAAACATCCCATTCTACATCAAATTTAAACTTAGATAAAGTACTCAAGTGCACTGCTGCAATGAGCGTCCCAATATGTACTGGTCGTAGGAATATCCCCTTCCACGTCATGGTTAGATGTAGTCACAAATAAAGCACGCATCCGCCTAATTGCGTCTTTGTATTTTTCACTAAGAACTCACATGTATTATCATCGTGCGCCAATCCCATCTACTATGTATTTATTGCATTCACTATTTCCTACTATACGACTATATTTTATTTCAGATTGTTACTTACAACTCAACCTGTTACTACCAACTCGACTTCATTTATCATGCCGTTCAACAATATTCTTTATCATACTGTTCAACAATATGTGTTATCGATCACAACCAATGCGGGTCCAGGATTCAAATCATATCTGTTCCATTCACTTATAGGTAAACAAGCGCTGTATTACTTCCCCACTGAACAAGATATGGCGGCAGCCGGGTAGATAAGAAGGGTAAAAATTGCATCGAGATCGGTGGGAGTTTGATACAAATGCTAATTTAATCAACTATTTGTACCGTCTCCTGTCTTTTCAGTGGCTACCACATCATCATGTCATGACCACTTACTAAGATTTTAATGAACCAGCCCGTCCGCTTAGCCCATCTTGGTTTATAGTTAAAAAGAATGATCATTTACCATTTTTAACTGAGCTACATTCCATCGTTGTTGCATAAACATTCGGGCACGGTCCATACTGTGATTACATCGTTCATCATCACAGCTTATTCAGCACATATATTTTATTCTCTATATTATTTTCTCATTTTAAAGAAAAAAAGATTTTCAATAAAAACGTGTGCGCCTCGGGTCGACGAAATATGTAATGGTCGACGAAATATGTAATGGTAAATAAGTTCTTTCAGCGGTTTTTGGGGGTTAACTGTACGAAGGAGTATAAATTCGGAACTCCAATGACAAAGTCTATC
>SCLF01022266.1:0-64353 GCA_004367975.1 Mesochordaeus erythrocephalus
TATTATTAATCAAATAATATCCTTCCCAGTTTATGCTACAGATACGCTAGAAATATAATTCTTACAGATTCTGGCACAGACTTAAATTGCGATTATGATGATATATATATATATATATATATATCTTGCGCATAAAGATTGTTTTTATTAATGTTGTTTTTCACCCTTAAAAAATATATTAACATATATCAAAATATGCACAATCAAAAAGTCTACAGGGGTATGTAAAAATTATATTCTTATCTTGTCTGTATCGGGCTCCACAGCCTGTCTAGTCGCCGTCCGGCCACTTTGAATACGACCCCGTTTAGTTATCTCTTGACGACGGCACAAATTAGTGGTTGCCATTTGGTCAAAAATGATTTTCCATTCTCTATAATTAGTTCTCTGATGAATTTTGATAGTTACGTACCCTTACATACGCTTAAAACGTATTGTCGGGTAAACATTGAGACGCGAAGTAGTTTTCTAGGTTTTGACCGAAATTTTCGGACTTTTCGATTTTTGAGTTTACTTTCGGTTAAAATTCTAGGTCGAAGTTAATCATAAAATATGCGTAGAAACATTATATAAGGAACTAGAGCTCGATGATTTATTAACTATAACATAGCCGTCTTAAATTGTAAAAAGATTAATTTCTGATGGAGAATTTTTTTAAAGATATGTTTCTACTAAAGATCTTATCTCCTTCATACAGTTAACCCCCTCTAAAGACAAAAATGAGTCAAAAATTTAACGCACTTGTTTCGAGTCGAATTTTTAGTGAACATACTTTGCGATCTAGACATGCTTTCTAAATCAAAATAAACTGACAAATACGTGATTTTGTCACTTTTTTAAAATTTGTACCTTCTACGGTCCGGCTTTTGGCCTATAACGGGTCACGTGTTAAGAATTCGGGGTCGGTCCTCTGAGAAGAATTGAAGCTTGAAATGACAGTTTTGACTTAAATTCGCCCACTCCACATAACGGGTCTATGAGAGAATCTATCAAATACCCTTAAAATTTGGTATGTTATAGAGTTTGGCTTTACGATCAAAGTTTTACATTACGAAAAGTGTGTACAATTGATTCTTCTCAAGTTATGGTAATTTAAGGCTTCACAATAGGGGTTATTGGGTGTTAACTGTATGAAGAAGTATAATTTTTGACATTCTGTAATGAGATGAAAAAACTCTATCAGACTGGCTAAGTCTCGTTAACCGATCACTTGCTTCCTGAAGGGGAGGGGCCACTCTGGATAGGCGTGTTGTAGTACGCGCGTATTTGTGGCATTTGATTTCAGTTGGACGTAAAAATACTGATTATAAATAACTTTATTTCCAAAAAATGATGTAATTAACGTCTAAAAGAAGGTACCCAGTAGCCTTGGGTATTATCCACTGCGAAAATAAATGATTTTGTGACCATCTTTGGAACGGATGTTTTTTATCATCAGTAAGTTTACGCCTAATCGAAATTAAACACCCTAAACACGCTTGTACTACGGGAAACTATATAATGTTGTTCATACCCATATTTAGTTTTACTTTGAAACAAAATCATTGAACAGGATTTAGAAATGAATTCTACCTTACTTCATTCAACAGTCATTCACTAAACATACATTGCGGATATAAAATTTAATAAATTTAATCGGGTCGAAATTTGGAGATTGACGGCAACTTTATTCCAAATGTCAACCGCGGTGTGTTTTCTTTAAACATAATTAATTACATGCTAAAATAATACGTTTTTATTTTGAAAAGTTGTCATTTTGGTAAGGCACTTCCACGAGCAGGTCTTATCCACTATAGGCAAATTAATTTTAGAGGAATTAAGCGTATTATGGTACTCTATTGTTGTGATCAGTTAAACTAAAAGTTCCATTTCACTGACCTTGTCTGATATATCCCAAATTCCTATGCTTGTCGCTTTAATTACATTAAAAAGACCATTTTTAAAACGTTTTTTTTTCGTACCATTAAAGCGACAAGCCTGGGAATTTGGGATATTGTACGAATATTAAATGTGTTTAGCTATCCGTGAAATTGATATTAGAACAGACAATTTCGGTCAAATGTGATGTGGAACCAGCCATCAAAAGGAGCAGAAAATTTAACTCGTCTGCACAGATAGAAACAATACCCTTAATCGGAACGTAATTTACATTAAGCCCAGTAGTATGACCCGAAGTTCCATATTTTTTCCACTTTATGACATTGGTTATTTAGTCCAAAAATATAAAAAAGCTAGAAACACTTCAACGTTTCGGACATCCATCGTTTATTTGCCAACGTAGGATGTTGAATTGTTATTTTATTCGTTTTAATTTATCCGAAACTAGACAACTTAAGACGCTCGTAATTAAGCACTTAATGTTAAATCAAGTTTTCGCAAATTTTAGCAAGGTAATTGTAACCGCACTGTACAAGTTTGCGCGATCACACGGATAGATTACGCTAAATTGCCTTCACTACTGGGATTTTAATTAGAAAAACAATGTACGGCTCTCTGGCATTCATATTATAGTTGATTACGAGAATGCACATCGAGCACCATTAATTTGCTCAAATATATACAATATTTGTTTATAGATCTAGTATATTTTGCTGAACAATATTATTCCAATATTTTTATATAGTGCCTGTGTTTCTTAGTCGAAAGAAGCTCTCGTAACACAAAGTACTGATTATATAGCTTTCGCTCCATAGTGTTATCTTGTTAGTGTTACAGGATTTGTCGATTCCTGAAAATTAACATATTCGGTAAATTATCTGTCCGTATAATAGACGGCCGGTTTCGAACGACTTTCGTAGCGAATATTAACTCTTTTAAAACTGGAGCGCTGTGGGTTTTTTAGCACAAAAATGGCCGCATTAAAATTGGTAATTCCAGCCAAATAAAATTAATTCTCAATATTTCTCTTGTTAAGATATACAAATTTTGAAATATGGATCCATAATTGGCCACGCTTACTGTGGTACGCTAACCAGCGATGGCCTTTTTTTACTAGAAAAGCCTTGATTTTTAGGCCGGTTAAGAAATTGTAATAAATAGTATATTTCATTCTATAGTTACAGTACGCCCATATAATTTTAACATAATGGATACATATATTCATATGAATTAAAGGAACCTAAGTGGCTCCTATCTCTATAAAATTTAGTTTGACACAGAGCGGTTAATATAACTTAGTACACATACTCGGTGCCACAGGGCTTCAATGTTTACGATGCGTTTTCGCTTTTTTACAGGGTTAGTGTAAATAATCTCCAAAAACATTAATCTGTTTAATATTCGCTCCAAAATGTGTTCGAAACCAGCCGTCTATTATATAGATTAAACATCCACTACTGGCAAGTTAAGATGTGTACGTCAGATTCCTAGTCGTAATTTTGCATTCATCTTTCCATTAAATTCTATCATTTTAGCTCCGGTTGAATCTGTTACCTTTGTACATGCACTTATTGGATCAAATGAATCTAATGAATCAATTACATCTGTTGATGCATTTGCCTACGAATTGGCAATAAACTCCAGAAATTCAAACAACAACAACGACAAATCAAACGTTGAAGCTGATCAAGCTCCGGAAGATGACGATGTTGTTGCCGATGCTGTCGTAGCTGACCAAGCTCCAGCTGAGGAAGTAAACGTCCCAACCCATGCTGAGGAAGATGTCTCTGTCGAAGCTGATCAAGCTCCAGAAGAATTGGACGAGCATAAAGTTGAGGACGATTTACGTTCACAATACAGCGAGTCTATCGCCACTGCTTATAGTGGGATTGATGACGATGCTGCATCCTACGTGACTGAGGGTTCTGAATGGGGGGATGACTTTGCCCCATGGGAACTTCAAGTTAAAGCCAACGAGTTCACTGTCCGAGATCTCGTTACCATGAAAAAAGAGTATCAATTTCGTGTTATTGCTGTTAATCCAGCCGGGCGCTCTCGCCCATCTAAAGCTTCAGACGTTATCCAGCCACGTCCAGACCAAAAAAGACCATCCCCGCCACGTACCTTGCGAAATATTGGTACCACTCCAAATTCAATAGCATTACAATGGGAGGAACCGGACGATAACGGCGGAGCGGATATCCTTGGTTATGCTATTCAATTAAGGGCTGGTCGATCAAAACAATGGAAGGAAATTGCTGTTGATCTTAAAGAGCTTTCATATAATGTTACCGATCTTACAGAAGGTATGGACTACGTCTTCCGTATACACTGTTACAATATTGTTGGTGTGTCAGACTGGCACGAAAATCTGGAACCCATCAGAGCCAAGTGTATGTTCGATCCACCAGGAGTCCCACGCTCACTACGCATTATGGATGTGACGGCTGAAGCGGTGGAGCTGAAATGGAGGGAACCTGTTTTCAATGGGGGGACCGAAATCATACTATATACATTCGAGCGCCAAGATAAAGGTACCCCGAAGTGGAAAAAAGTCGCCACAAGCCCAGGTGACTCCCGTCAAGTCATTGTAACTGATGTCAAGGAGAAAGCAGAGTGTCGGTTTAGAATATATGCCGAGAACGAAGCTGGTATGGGCGAAGTCTCCCAGCCAACTGAATACGTAATGATCCAGGACCCGCTGTCGCCACCATCCCCACCATTCGGAGTTCAATTTGTCGAGATACGACAGGGTTTTGTTACTCTCTTATGGAAAGCTCCAACAACTGATGGAGGCGCCGATGTTCTAGGTTACTATATCGAGAGAAATATGATTCTAGCGGACGGTACAGAGGATTGGGCACGGTGTGCTGCTACTAAAGGTAATGAGACTGAAGGTAATGTTACTGGCCTTCGTGGTGGTCGGGAATACAAATTTCGTGTTATTGCTTATAATTGTGCCGGTATGTCTGGCCCATCCGATCCAACTGAAGAAGTTGAGGCTAAAGACCCTGACGCTCAGCCATGGCATAAGATTTCACACGAGGAAATTATTCTTATCGCAGGCCAAAAATTGCGACTTCGTGTCCCCTTTGGTGGTTCACCACAACCCAACCTCGAATGGAAAAAAGATGAAAAAGAGTTCAGGAAAGAACTCGGAATCCGTGTCCAGTCAACAAAAGCAGAGTCGTCAATATTTGTTCCAGCTGTAACAAGGGACCACCAAGGTCGTTATGTTGCTGTTATAGAAAACAAAATTGATACCATTTATGCCCAATGCAGAGTTATAGTCCAGGATCGCCCTGGTATTCCGCAAAATTTAGTTATCGGAACTATAACCAAGAATACTTGTAAGCTAAGCTGGCAACCACCGCAAGACGATGGAGGCTGTCCGATTGAGTATTATTCCATCTTCAAGCAAGAGGAAGGACGTCGAACTTGGGGTTTAGTTAATCCAGAAGTTACTAGGACTGAATGGAAAGTCGAAGATTTGATACCAGATACCAATTACTTGTTTAAGATTGTTGCCGTTAATAAAGTTGGTGCAGGCGAGCCATTACTATCCACCGAGTTTATTAGATCAATCGACCCAGTTGATGTTCCAGACAGTCCACAGGACATGCAGTGCAAGGAAGTTACTTCATCGTCATGCGTTCTTAAGTGGAACAGGCCCGATTATGATGGCGGCGCACCCATCACTGGCTATCAACTCGAATTCAGTGAAAAGGATACTGATGTTTGGTCCGTACTTGCTCATAATTTAGAAGCTACTAAGTACCAGTGCAGAGAACTATTTGAGGGGAAAGTATACGAATTCAGAATCGCCGCAAAAAACCGAGAATACTGTTCCAAATGGGCTTACTGGCCTAATACTGTCCATGCTTCGGATTCGTTAGCTCTTCCAGTTATCGAAATCATAAAATCTAAAGGAAACGAAGCATTCGAGGCCCGCGCAGGTCGTGATCTTAAGGTTGCGTGTAACGTCTTTGCAAACCCATACCCGTCCGTCACCTGGTATCACATTGATGAAGAAGGCCAGTCTCTCCAGGCTTCTGAACAGCGTGCACTGGACATATTTTCTGCAATTCTGGGTATTGTCCAACCAGAAGATATCCCACCGGAATTACTTACTCACATAAATGCTCCAGAGGTCACTAACCTAGACGAAGGTTACGAAGGAGACCAAAAAGGCGCAGCCAACAAAATTGTTGCTGGTGTTGAAGAAACCGATTTCCCGCCACAGAGACAAAAAGGTGCCGCTTTCACGGAGTTTTTAATAGCTCAAGATGCTTCAATAACTGAAAATGAAATCGTCCTAACTGTGCAATTGAAAGACGCTGATGCCCCAGTTGCATGGAAAAAGGATAATAAAGAACTCAATCTCGAAGGTGACAAATACGAAGCCATTTCCGAGGGTACCAAACGAATTCTTAAGATTAAGGAAATCAGACTAGCTGATACTGGCCGTTTTTCGTGTTGGAAAGGAAGTAATTCCTTCACCGAAGCTCTGATTACATTTCGAAACAAGTACGGTAAATCACAGAACGATTTGGATCGGGAGGCTGAAGAAACTCGTAAGGCCGCTGAAGATGCCGCGCGAGCCTTGACAGTTGCCGAGCAAAATGAACTTTTCCTAGAACGACTTTTCCAAGGGACTCAGCCAAAGTTATTAGAACAATCTGATAAGGTTTCAGTCAACACCTCGGCTAAAGATAACAAAAATGGCCATTTTGAAGTCATTGTTAAGAACTGTACCAGAAAAAATCGGGGGCGTTATCTAATTATTGCTGAAAATAACCAAGGGCGGTCATATTCAATAATTAATGTGAACGTCTTAGATGTTCCGGGTTGTCCACAAGAACCCTGGTCTTATACTGACCCCTGGAATAATGCTATTTCATTGGAGTGGAACGAACCAGAAGACGAAGGGGGCTCACCAATCACTGGATATACCTTGCAACGTAAAGAGCTCGAACGTGCTCAACTTGGTTGGACTGTTATTCAGACAAACATCCCGACTATAAATTTCCGCGTTACGAATCTGCGCGAGGATCGTACATACCAATTTCGGGTTGCCGCGGAGAACAAGCTCGGTCATTCTCCATGGTTGTGGTCTCGTATATATAGACCAGCACTACCATTTGACGCACCATTTAAACCTGAAACACCAACTATTTCTAACGTAACTTCACATCAGGTCCAAGTGAATTGGCTGGAACCATATAACGGTGGTTCACCTATCCAAGGCTACTACTTGGAAAAGAAATCCGCACAGGGTCAAAAGTTCATTAAGGTTATTCGAAAACCAATTAATGGTCTATTCTTCTTAATAACTGAAAATCTGGTTCAACATATGAAGTATGAATTCCGAGTAATTGCTTTTAACGAAGCAGGTATGTCACCACCATCCGAACCAACTCAACCAGTCTCCATCGAAGATCCGACGTACCCACCAGGTAAACCGCTGGTCCGCGTTACCGACACCACCAAGACTACCATCAAGCTCGGCTGGGAGGCTCCTGAAAACCACGGTGCCGTAGGCAAGGAAAACCTTAGATATGTTGTAGAGCAATTGATTGACGAAGACAACTGGTCCACACTGACTGCTGAACCAATAAAAGAGCTTTATTTTGATGCAACTGACTTGAAAGAACAAAATAAATATTCATTTCGCGTCCGAACGGTGAATAAGTCCGGAGAGTCGGTGCCGCACCAAATTACTGACGTTGTAGCCAAAGATCGATTCGAGATTCCACTGATACAATTGGACGCTGAATTTCGCCGTGATGTTGTGCGGCACAAAGCAAACGAACGCTTCTGGGTACGGGCTACAGTTACTGGTAGGCCATTCCCAGAAATAATCTGGAAACACAATGAAAATCCAATTGATAACGAAACCAATCCAGAAATCGAATTCTCGGAGGATCAGCTAACTGGTCGTATTGAGATGTACATCCGACGACCGGAACGCCAGCATTGGGGAAACTATAAAATAACTGCTCGCAACTGTGTTGGCTCGAAGAACGTCACTTGTGCCGTTAATATACTTGATGTCCCGTCACCCCCCATACATGTCAGGCCTGCTACAGTTACAAAAGACTTTATTCAAGCTGCGTGGAACAAGCCGCAAGACGATGGTGGTTCTCTCGTTACTGAATATGTTGTAGAAAAGAGGGATATGTCTATGTACGCCTGGCTGCCATGTGGAAAAACCGAAAAGCTTAACATTGAGGTAAACAATGTTCTAGAAACTCAAACCTATATGTTCCGTGTGTCGGCTGTTAACGCACAAGGTCGGTCAACCTGGGGGGAGTCACAAACTGTCGTTTGCCAAGATCCACTACATCCACCAGGAAGACCAGAGCATGTGAAGGTTCTAGAAAAATTAGACACATCTTTAACTTTGCAATGGATTCCACCACGCAACAATGGCGGATCTAAAATCAAGGGTTATATTGTTGATAAGAAGCATTTCAAAAAGATAGAAAAGAAGAAAAAGAAGACAGACGATGATGGGAATGAAATTGACCAGGAAGAAGAAGATGTTATTGAAATACAACTACAGGAGGAAAAGGGACCTGATATTGAAGAGATGACGCCAGCTGCTCGTAAAGCCTGGGAGAAGGAGCAAAAGCGACTCGGAAAAGAGCAGGCTGAGATGGAAGCTGCTGAGGAAGAAAAGCTCTGGGAACCATGTAACTCCTTACTTATCCCACCACTTAAGATACCTACCGATCCAATGGATTTCCTTGTTGAAGGTCTGGATTTTAACGAGAGATATCAATTTAGGATTAAAGCGGTAAGTGATGTTGGCGAGTCCGAACCAGCATTTACTCAACCTCTTACGTCTAAAGAAGATGATTGTGAACCTACCATCCAGATAGACGTCGGCGTGAGAAACGTTATTACAGCCTTTAAAGGTGATATGATCTCTGTACCGGCCTACGTTCATGCTGTTCCTGAAGCCTGTGTCACATGGACTTTGGACGATACTGAAGGATCTCACCTGATTCCAGAAACACCGAAAGAACTAACCGAGGACGAAACGCCTCCACACCATGAGCTCCACGTTATGGGCAACAATTACAATTTATTAATTCGTAATTGCGAACGGTCCGATGTCGGCTTCTATATATGTCATGCCACTAACATCCACGGGAGTAAATATGCACGTGTTCAATTAGACGTCAACTCCGTTGCTTCCCCACCACTTAACTTTACCGCCACCGAAATTACCGCTGACTCATGTTTTCTTTCATGGAGACCACCTGAAGATGACGGCTCCGATGATGGTAGTGACTCCATCATGAACTATGTAGTTGAACGGTTAGAGGGAAGAAAGAGGGAATGGATTTCTTGCTCCCAGACGGTTGTAGAGACGAAATATCGGGTCTGTAAACTGCAAGAGGGAGTCGAGTATATATTTCGTGTTGCGGCAGAAAATAAGTTTGGCGTTGGTGAGTGGGCGTACACAGAACAACTTGTGGCTAAGAATCCGTATACTGTTCCAGGAAAACCAGCTGCGCCTATTGTTGATGAAGCTAAGAAAGACTACATTATTATTAACTGGCAACCACCAAAGGATAATGGTGGAACTATCATTGAAGGGTATTGGCTTGAAGTCCAGGATACTGACAATATCAGATGGAGAAAGGTTCAACGCGCTCCAATCACCAAGCCTCCAATGGTTAAGTGTGATTTCCGTCTTACCGATGTTATTGAAGGCATCGAATATAGATTTCGCGTAGCTGCTGTCAATGCAGCCGGAACCGGTCCCGTCTCCGATTTATCTGAATACGCTCTGGCTTCTGACCCGATATTTGCACCATCTGCTCCAGGTAAACCAGATGTTGATGATACAACTGATACCTCAATTTCCTTATCATGGGCAGTTCCACAGAAATTAGGAGGAACACCATTGTTTGGATATATTCTTGAAATGATGGATGAGATAACTTGCGCTTGGCAAGTTGTTTCCTTTCAGACTGAAGAGGAAAGGGTCATCAAGAAGGAGAACGAGGAGGCCAAAAATAAAGCGGATAGCGACAATCTCGTCAAGAACGCTGCTGAAAATTCCTCAAACGAGGAAGCTCAATTTATTGTAGAATGGAAAAGGAAGAACAAGATCGAAGGCGAACTCACGGCCGATCAAAAGGAACAATCATCGGATGCTTTAAAAAAAAAGAAAGCTAAGGAAGCACTTGGTCTTAACGATGAAGCTAGAAAAGGGCCAAACCTGCGCAAAAAGGCTATAGTTAAGAACTATGACGATGATGACTTCATTAAAGACAGCATGTTTCCAATGGAAGGCCTTAAGAAAGGATTCCGGTATCAGTTCCGTGTAAAGGCCGTCAATAAAGCGGGTGAATCGTCATTTTCGTTCTGTACACCACCAATTGAATGCCGTGAGCTTATTGAACCTCCACTAATTTCATTAGATGCAGGACTAAGGGATCAGCTCGAGATTCACTCTGGTTCGACCATTAGAGTAAAAGCACATATAGATGCTCGACCAACTGCAACTCACAAGTGGGTCTTTGAAGACGGTCGTGATCTATCTAATGACGCCAAAGTTGAGGCAAACGAAACCAGTTCTCTGTTAGTAATTCCTAATGCTAACCGACTCCATTCTGGTAAATACACGCTTGTTGCTAAGAATGCCGGGGGCGTCAGACAATGTGCTTGCCGTATCCTTGTACTTGATACCCCTTCATTCCCACAGAAGTTCGAAGTTATTGGTGTAAATAAAAAGTCTGTTAAACTACAATGGCAACCTCCTAAGCTAGATGGCAGTTCTCGGGTTGATCACTACGTAATTGATAAGCGCCGGGAAGACATGCGTGCATGGGCGCGCTGTGAATCAGCCGTTGGTGGTCTCCAGTATCAAGTACATGACCTCATAGAAAACGAGCAATACTACTTTCGTGTTTCAGCCGTGAACTCAATTGGCCAGGGCCAGTTCGCCTACACAACCGATCCAATGATTGTCCGTGATCCTGTTGGTATATCTGACCCACCATACCAGCTGAAAATAAACAAAATAACAGCCCGCACCGTTGCCTTGTCTTGGAAAGCTCCAGAGTTCACCGGTAATCTGCCTATAACAACATACCAAATAGAAATCCTGAAAAACATTATTACTCCCGAACAACTTTTCGCTGAAGAAATCAAAGAGGAACTTGCCGAAAAATTAAAGAGGGTTAATGAACCAATAGAAACTAGTGAAGACTCGCCAAAGGTTATTTCGGATGCTCCAGCTCCATTAAAAGTCATGGATTCTGGTTTAGATAACTTAACATTATGCTGGCTGCAACCAAGAAAAAATGGTCCAATCTTTGATTATATAGTGATGGGAATGAGAGAGGGTAACACCGAATGGGAAGAATTCGATACTACTGGTGAAACACGATACAAGATTACTGGCATCGCACAAGGTAATTGGACATTTGGTGTGGTCGCTGTTAACGCTGCCGGTAAATCAGAACCCGCTACTCTGAGCGGTATTATTTTTGATGGTGAAAATCCGTCGCTAATCTCTGGTGATAGCAGAATTACCTACGAAGATTATCTTGCCTCAAAGCCAAAGGTTGGTGATGGGTCTGAATCTCCACCAGTTCGGGTGGGCAAGCAGCGACGACTTTCAAAGCGCGACTTAGAAATCTGGGAAGTTTGCAATAAGGTTGTTGTTATCGATACCCAATTTACTGTTAAAAGCCTACCATCGGGATCAAAACCTTCTTTCCGTGTCATTTGCATTAATGATTACGGCGAGTCCCGCGCATCCAATATGGTTGGTCCAATTACTTGCAAGGACGATATCATCTTTCCAGGGATTGAAGTCCTTGGTTTCAAGGAAATAGAAAATGGTAATAAGCTCGACATTTTTGCGAAAGTGTCTGGAAATCCCCTTCCGGAAATCGGATGGCTCAAGGACGATATTGTCATCGGTAAGGATTCTAAAGCGAAAATTACCACAGAGGTGGGTTCCACAAACTTGGTTATTGACGCGACAAGTCGTGAAGACAAAGGATACTACTCTATCCGCGCGGTAAATACTGCTGGTGTTGGCATTAAACAGATCAAAGTCGTTATTCTGTCCAAGCCAGGTTCCCCGACCGGCCCAGTAAATTTCACACACATTTCTTCTGCATCCCAAAGCGTTAACTGGCTTCCACCATTAGATGATGGTGGCTGTCACATTTCTCATTACATTGTCCAACGTTGTGTTACAGATAGGCAATATTGGGCGCCAGTTGGTGAAGACATTAAGTCCTGCGAGGCTACTTCCGCGGATTTACATAAAGGAAAACACTATATTTACCGCATCGCTGCTGTGAACCAATACGGCCAAGGTCCATGGCTGCAGTCCGAGCCATGCGAGGCTAGGAACTCATGCGAGGTCGCCGACCGTATGGAGGCGCCGCACGTAGAAGGCATTCAGCGTGACTCTATGACTATTATATGGGACATACCATCGAATGATGGGGGTGCTGATATAATAGGATACATTCTTGAACGTCGAACGCGTATTCAACGTAAATGGACACGAGCTGTCCATGAACTCATTCCAAACACTCAATACCGCGTTCGTGGTTTGAACGAAGGTACCGAGTATCTTTATAGGGTGTCAGCCGTTAATGCTGCTGGTACTAACGAAGCGTCTCTCCCGTCTGCCGGGGCTATCGCTAGACCTCCAATTCATCCACCATCGGAACCGCGAAATGTCACAATTAAGGACTCTACTGAAACCACTGTTTCTCTAAAATGGAACGCTCCGGAACACGATGGTGGTGCCAAAGTTAGAGGGTATTTTATTGAGAAGCACTATCAGGGAACACGAACAATTCCCGAGGACGGAGAAGTAAATCCAGAAGAGCTCTGGGAACGCGTATTTGGTACTGAAACACGTTCACATGAAATATTAATAAAAAACTTGGACCAAGGAAGGAATGTTAAATTTCGAGTTAAGGCCGTTAACGAAGCTGGTGAAAGTGAACCTGGTTATCAGTTTGAATATGCTGAAGTCAAAGAACAGTACGAAGGTCCAGAAATTAGACTAGATTCTTTATTAAAGGATGGCTTAACCATCAAATCTGGAAAGCAGCTCCGACTGGTCGCTTACGTATCCGGTCGCCCTGAGCCCAAGTGTAACTGGACATTTAATGCCGGTGAAATTTCTGAGCTTGCCCGTGTTGACCAATCATTCATTTCCAGAACACTTACCATTAGATCAGCTGAACGTGAACACTCTGGTATGTATACTTTAACCTGCACTGCCGATAACACTACCATTTCACGTGACGTCAAAGTTAATGTATTGTCGATTCCGTCTGCACCAAACGGACCGCTTGTAGCAACTAATATTATCAAGGACTCTGTTACATTAGAGTGGGACAAACCAAGTGATTATGGGGGTACTGAGGTTACCAACTATATTGTTGAGAAACGTGAATCATCCCGCAGATCATGGACTAAGATTTCAATGTCGGTCACTCGTACTAAATTGGTTGTACAAGGTCTCTTACCAGACGAGCAATACATGTTCCGCGTTGCTGCTGAAAATGTCATGGGCGTTGGTCCCTTTCTGGATATAAAAATGCCAATCGTCTCGCGAGATCCAGTGGGCACCCCAACCAGGCCGGAGGAAGTCAAATACGAGGATGTCATGAAATCACATGTGACCCTTTCGTGGAAGGCTCCAGCATTTGATGGTGGCTCTCCTATCACACACTTTGTTGTAGAGAAACGACGTGTCGGACAAGAAAGATATATTGAAGCTTCTGATAAATCCTTCATGGAATGTCATGCTACTCTGACGGGTTTCTCTGAGGGTGAGAATTTCGAATTCAGAATTATTCCGTTCAATGAAATGGGAGCTGGCAAGCCATCTTTCCCAACGAAACCGATCATTTGCAGAGATACTATCTTGGCACCAAAACTTGAAATGCAGTGTAGAGAAAGGATAATATGTCGTGTAGGTAACTCATTGCAGGTTGTATGCATTATTAGCGGAAAACCGGCTCCAAAAATCACTTGGGATCATGACAGTCACGAGCTCAAGTCTGAAGAACGAATCAGGGTTAAGAGTACATCAAGCCAATCCATGTTATCTATTAACGATGCAATTCGTTCTGATTCGGGCGTTTATCATATAAAAGTTGAAAATATTGCTGGCTGCAGAACTAGTAAGGTCGAGATTGTCATAGCAGACAAACCGGCACCAGTTCATAACTTGGATGTTCTCGAAGTTAATCGGGAGAATGTCATCCTTAGGTGGGACGAGCCAGAAGACGATGGTGGAGAGCTTATTTCTAACTATGTCGTCGAAAAAAAGGATATGCAGCGTATGATGTGGCTCACAGTTAACAATGCTTGCTTGAAGAATGAAATACGCATCTCTAAACTCCGTGAAAACGGGGAGTTCCAATTCCGTGTTATGGCAGAAAATTCCTATGGTCTCTCGGATCCAGTCGACACGCCAACAGTTTTAATTAGAGACCGATACAAAGTACCAGACGCACCTGATGGAGTAAGAGCAAAAGAAATTTTCAAGGATAACGTGTGCCTGGAATGGAACAAACCCTATGATGGAGGCAAACGTATACTTAATTATCGCGTTGAAAAAAGAGAAACCCAAACCGAAAGGTGGGTTAGAGTTACCAAGGAACTTATCACGGAACCTAAATACCAAGTTAAAGAACTTCTTGAGGGCAATGAGTATGAGTTCCGTGTCATGGCAGAAAACTCCATTGGCTATTCTGTTCCATCAGTGCCATCAAAACCGGTAATTTGCCACGATCCAGTCAATCCGCCATCAATGCCAATCAATATAGGCATTATTGATATCAAGGGTAAGACTGTTGTGGTCCAATGGTCGCCTCCCAGACACTATGGTGGCGCGCCTATTGATGGATATATCGTTGAAACCAACAAGGTAGGAACTGACATGTGGAAGACTTGGTGCACTCCAGAAACCCAAAGAACGTGCAAGTTTACTATTCCAGATCTGACCGAATCTTTCGAGTATTACGTTCGAGTTAAGGCTGTCAACGTTGCTGGCACATCTGAACCAGGAGTCATGAGGGACACTGTTGTTGTAGTGGAGAAAATGGCACCCCCAGAAATTGAAGCCGACGGAAATATGCTTCATGACCGTGTTGTTAAGGCTGGTACAGAGCTTGTACTCTCTGCCGTTGTTAAGGGAACCCCTATACCCGCTGTACGTTGGATAAAAAACGATCCGGTAAACGGTGATAACGATGTTGAAAACAAGTTCTGCCATAAGGTCGAGACTCAAGTCAAAATGTTGATGGTGGAAGCTACCAGACCAATGACTGCACGATACACGCTTGTGGCCGAAAATTCTATTGGAAAGAAATCTCTTTCGTGCCATGTTTCTGTCCTGGATATACCATCCGTTCCCCGTGACATAAAGATTAATGAAGTTCATGCCGAAACACTTCGCATGTCCTGGAAACAACCTGCCGATGATGGCGGTACCGTCATCGCCCACTACCGAATTGAACGTATCGCCAAAGGCGACGGAAATCAGCAGTGGAAACCAATCGCGCTCGCACACAAAAAAACCAATATTGAAGTTAAGTACCTTATCGAAGGTGAGGCGTACAAATTTCGTGTCTATGCTGAAAACTGTTTTGGTATGGGTCCATTCGCTGAAACTGAAGAAGTCATTGCCAGAAATCCAATTCATGCCCCATCTATTCCACAAAACTTAGAGGTAATTGATATCAATAGAGACTCCATTGGTTTAGCTTGGCAAAAGCCTGGCCGCGATGGCGGTTCCCCTGTAACTGCCTACCGAATTGAGTATTGCACTGAAGAAGAGCTTACAGATGATTATGGGGATAAGTGCACCACTCAGTCTGCTTGGGAATCTTTCAAGACTGTTTCGACGTTCAAGTGCACTGTTACCGGGCTTAAGGAAAGTATCCCACACAAATTTCGCGTTCGTGCTATAAATGAAGCAGGTGAAGGACGCCCAGACACTACTATTCCTATTATTCCGACCCAGAAATTAGTTCCGCCAAATATAGAGATAAATGTTAAGATTCTAGAAGGACTTACTGTTCGCGCAGGCTCAACGATCACCATCCCAGCCATGGTTCGTGGTGTACCATCCCCAATTATGACCTGGGCCAACGCAGCAGGTAATGCTTTGGTTGGTGGCGAAGAAGGAAATCCTAGAATTGAAATTCAAGAGGACTCCAACTCATCTATCCTTCTGATTAAGAAGGCTTCTCGTGTTGATTCTGGTGAGTATTCACTTTCAGCTAAAAATGATGCCGGCGTGAAGTCCGTCGTGATCCACTGCTCTGTTTTAGACAGACCAGGCCCACCAGTCGGCCCAATTGAATTTGAAGACCTCACCCCAGAATACGCTGTAATAACCTGGAACGCACCAAAAGACGATGGTGGTAACTCACTAACTAACTACATTGTTGAAAAGTCAATAAAAAGGACTCTCCCAGAGGGGTCTCCAGAAGACACTCCACAACCAAAGGAACAATGGCAAATGGTCTCCTCGAAGGGTAATCGGAACAAGATCAAGGTTCCAAGGCTCATTAGCGGAAAGACGTATCTATTCCGTGTTCGCGCTGAGAACAAATATGGAGTATCAGATTCTCTAATTTCAAGCCCAACAATTGCTAAACACTCATTTGATGTTCCGTCAATGCAAATACCACCGATAGTTGTTGATATCATTGAGTCTGCTTGTACAGTCACCTGGCGGACTCCTGAATCAGATGGTGGCTCTACAATTCTGGGCTATGGTGTCGAAAGGATGGACGTAGAATCTGGAAAGTGGTCTAAATGTAATCATGAACCAATCCTCGGCAACTCTATGCGGGTCAAGGGTCTCTTCGAAGGCCGTCAGTATCAATTTAAAACATTTTCTGAAAACGCGGCGGGAAAGTCAAAGACCTCTGAGCCATGCCAAGCTTTTATTGCGACAAAACCACTATCTCCTCCCGGTGAGCCTATTAATATAAAGTGTAGTGATTTGGATAAAAATTCGATCACTCTGGGTTGGACTAAGCCCTTCAAGGATGGAGGCCGACCTATCATTGGCTACTATGTTGAGGTCCAAGTTTTCGGTGACGAAGTATGGAAAAGAGCAAACGCTGACAAGCCCTGTATCACAAATTATATGAAGATTTCCGGAATGAAAGAAAGAGGAAAATACAGACTTCGGGTAATTGCCGTTACCGATTTTGCGGAGTCTAACCCAACTGAGCTTCCCGAAACTATTCAATGTAAGGACATTGTTATTGACCCAGAAGTTGAGGTTGAATCCCTGAACTCTGCCACACAATCATACAGAGTTGGAAATATTGTTAAAGTTGGTGCTATCATCCGTGGGCGACCATCTCCAGAAGTGACGTGGACATACAAAGGACAACAAATTGAATCTGAGCGATTCTCTTTCAAAAAAACACCACTGGGTACAGAAATGAAACTTAGAGATGCAAAAAGGTCTGATTCCGGTGACTACGTTATTACCGCCGTAAACCCTGCGGGAACTGCCGCTGGTAAAATCAATATTAACATTCTTGATAAACCAGACCAGTGCCGAAATATAAGAACATCATACCCGTCCAAAGGTGGGTGTGTCGTTTCCTGGGACGGTCCAGAAGACGAGGGTGGCACCGAAGTGATTAACTACATACTTGAGAAGAGGGAACCACAAATGCCTGGCTTTGCTGGCCTTGGCTGGTCACTGGTATCTTCTGAAGGAACGAAGCGAATGATAAAGGCACATGGTTCAGAAGGTCATGAATACTTCTTTAAGGTCACGGCTGAGAACAAGTGTGGAGTTGGTCCGTCTTTGGAGACTAAGAAACCAACTTTACTAGTGGATCCTTTCGTTAAGCCAATGCCAGTGAGAGATGTTAAGATTCATTCGCGAGGATCCAATTATATTGAATTTTCGTACGACAAGCCCGAATGGGATGGCGGTGAACCAATATCACATTACAAAGTTCTCGGTAAGAAATCGAACTCCAGTGAATGGCAAGAACTAGCTGTTAGAGAAGCCTTCAAGATCAAGCGTGTTAAGGTTGACAGAGTGGTTGCTGAAGGTGAAATCTGGACTTATTCAGTCGTTGCAACCAACAAGGCAGGCAATTCCGATGATGTTACTGTTGGTCCGATTGAGATGAAAAACGATGCCGCTGCACCAACCGTGGGCATTATTACCAAGCTTGAGAAGGGGGCGTTGGTTGTCAAGGCTGGTACAACGTTAAAGTTGAACACTTCTGTAAGCGGAATTCCATACCCCGAAGTTCAAATATTCAAGAACGATGAAGACATGTTCAAAGTGCCAAAATGCTCCATCACTAACCGCGAAGGAGAGACCGAATTGGTTGTAAACGGCTGTGGCCGCGAGCACTCCGGTGAATACAAGATCATCACTAAAAATCAGTATGGAGAAGCCACGGCTACATGTACCATAACAGTCATCGATAAGCCCGCGCCGTGTGTTGGACCAATCAGGTTTATTACAATTTTGAAGGACAGAATGACGCTTTGCTGGGAACCGCCAATGGACAATGGTGGAACTGAAGTTACTAATTACTGCATTGAAAAGGCCGCCACCAATAGAATGGTATGGGGCGTTGTAACAGAATCCATCAGGGTACCAATTGTAACCGCTCCGCACTTGGTTGAAGGCAACGAATACATTTTTCGAGTACGTGCTCAAAACAAGATGGGCATTTCACACTACATTGAATCCTCTCCGATAACTGCAAAGAACCCGTACGCCGTACCATCCGCTCCACCCCAACCAGAGATAACGAAGTTTACCAAAGACTTCGTGCAATTATCCTGGTGTGAGCCTGAAAACGATGGAGGAAAGTCAGTAGTTGGCTATTTCGTCGAAAAGAGAGAAAAGAAAGGGGTCAGATGGGTTCCATGTAACATGCACTCGATTCCAGATCGACGTTATAAGTGCATTGGGCTTAACTCTGATATTGAGTATCAATTTAGAATCAGGGCTGAAAATGAGGTCGGCATTTCAGAACCGTCTATGGTATCAAAGCCAATTAAACCGCATGATCCGATTGTCCCACCACAGGCTCCACTTGGATTCAAGGTTGTTGACCAGTCATCTAGTACGGTGTCTCTCTCGTGGACTTCCCCAGCATACGATGGTGGCTCCCCATTGATCGGGTTCGTTCTTGAATACTGCAAGGAAAAGGATAAAGCGTATAACCTATGGCAGAGAATTGATATTAAACCTTCTATCCGCGTTTCGGCGCATAAGGTTATGAACTTGAAGCAAGAAGAAGCGTACCACTTCAGAGTTTGTGCCTTAAACAATGCGGGTTCTGGGGAATTTGCCGAGCTCGAAGAACTTTACAAACCTGATGATATTACCATTGAGCCATACATCGAACTCGATGAACAATATAGACAACGTCTATATATTAGGGCTGGACAACAACTCTTGTTAGCTGCCATGTATAATGGACGACCACAGCCGTCCGCTGTGTGGTCCAAGGCCGGAGAATTTGTTTCGCGTAAAGCTGACGTCACAATAAACGCCGACACAACTACTTTAATCATCCCAACGACCGACAGAACCGATTCGGGACGATACACACTGACCGTTAATAACGATTCAGGTACTGCCTCAACAAATATCAATGTCACTATTCAAGATACACCCGGTCAAGTCCAGGAATTGTTTGTTAAAGATGTTACTCAGAACAGTGCAACCATATCATTCCAGTATCCTGAAAATGATGGCGGCGCCGAGATAACACATTTTCGGATCGACAAACGCGAATCAGATCAAAAGACCTGGTCTAAGGTTGATCATGAGTGTACACGGACAACAGTTAAGGTTGAGAAACTCTTCGAAGGCAAGGAATATTACTTCCGTGTTATCGCTGTAAATAAGTGGGGCGAAGGTAAGCATTACATTCACAATTTTATATGAATTTTCCATTTAGGTGTCGTTTATGAGACTATAAAGGCAACACGAGCAAGAAAATCAATTACCGAACCCGGTCCAGTCGGCCGGCTACAGACCTCGGGAATGGGCAGGGACAGAATAACACTTACTTGGGAGCCGCCAGCAGACACTGGTGATGCCAAGATTGTGGGATATACGGTAGAATTTAGAAAGCATGATCAGGACATTTGGAGAAACTACCGTGATGTAATTGATTGTGAATGTACAATTAACGGTCTTGATGAAAATAATCGTTATATGTTTGGTGTCAAAGCTAAGAATGAAAAGTTAACCGGTTCGAGACGCGATACTGAATGGATAACTATTAAGGAACCAGCTGAAAAACCAACCATCAATATGGCAAAGGAGTTTATAGTACGAGGTGGTGAGCCTATTCAAATAGAAGCCTTAGTTAGTGGAGACCCAAGACCAACCATTCATTGGCAAGATGCTGATACCACGGAAGAAATTGCCGAAGATGAAAGAATCGCCACGCAACGCACCAATAAGAAGGCTACCTTACTAATAATGAAATCAACTAGAGCTGATTCAAAGGCTTATATGCTGCAGTGTAAAAATAAACACGGTGTTACGGCTGCTAAGTGCGAAATCACAATTTTGGATATCCCAACAGCACCAACTGGTCCAATAATCTTCACTGATGTATCCAACGATTCACTAACCTTAAACTGGGAGCCCCCGATGGACGATGGCGGATGTGGCTTAAACGGATACGTTATTGATTCTATGGAGGTTCAGGTAACGGGCTGGAAAACACTATCTTCGACTGTATCTCGATGTCACTATAGAGTCGACAAACTTAATCCAGGCTCCGAATACATGTTCAAGATCCGCGCTGAAAATAAAGTCGGTCAATCTGACTCACTAATTTCCGAGACCATAGTCGCTAAGTACCAGTTCGTTCCACCAGAACCACCACGTGACATACATATTGTACGCATTACTCGCAGCTCTTCCCTGCTTGCTTGGGATGCACCAGTAAACGATGGTGGATCTCCTGTAAAGGGATACAACTTGGAACGCAAAGAAGTTAACTCCCTCTTGTGGTACAAGGTTAATAAGGGTTTAATAAAACGACGTGAATATAACGACATTTCCCTAATTGAATCACTCGAATATCAATTTCGTGTTTCAGCAGTCAACCAAGCCGGTTGCGGATATCCATCCGCCCCAACTAAGCCAGTGACCATCCGCGAACCTTGTGATCCACCAATGAACTTGGAAGTTCTGGATGTTTCCAACTCGAGTGTTGAACTTCTTTGGAATGAACCTCGAAAAGATGGAGGCACTCGTGTCGTCGCTTACACGGTTGAAGTCCGTAAATCTCCGGATGGCCTATGGTGGGAGAAGGCCAACAGCAGGCACCCTAACTGTTCTTGCATTATAAAGGAGTTAGAGGAGGGTGCAAGCTACGAATTTAGGGTCACAGCAAAGACCATTAGCACCGTTTCGATTCCATCCGATATATTGGGGCCTGTATTGGTTCGTCAAGAAATTTCGGAACCAGACGTTGGAGTCGCTGGTATGGATGCCAAAGGAATTGTGGAAGTTAGAGCCGGAACAGATCTAATTTTAGACTGCACAGTTACTGGCAAGCCTAAACCAAGTGTAGCCTGGATGAAAGGTGAAGAACCATTGAGATCATTCGGGGAGTCCCAAAAAATCAACACTTCGTTGAACCGTTCTATTGTCACCATCAAGAATGCTACTCGTGTCAATGCCGGTGACTATATTATCAGTGCCAAGAACGCGTCTGGCGAAAAAGTCCAAAAGATAAAAGTGATTGTTATGGACAAGCCAGGTCCACCAGATAATGTAAAGATCTCTAAAGTCTTCGCTAACAAATTGAGTATTGCATGGGAGGCCCCAGTTCTCGACGGCGGTGCCTCTATTACCAACTACGTTCTTGAGAAGCGCGAAACTTCTCGTCCCACGTGGGTGATTATATCATCATCCGTCATGGGAACGGATTATACGGTACAAAAACTTATAGCTAAACATGAGTACGTTTTCCGTGTAAGCGCTGAGAATAAGTTTGGCCTTGGTATTTCGAAGATTTCAGAGCCTATTGTTGCTAAAAACCCATTCGGACCACCGAAGTCTTGCCCGCCGCCAATGATTCAGAATGCCACCGCGACTTCTATAACGGTTTCATGGAAGGTTCCGTCAGATGACGGTGGTAAGGCCATCACTGGTTATTACCTGGAAAAGCGCGAGACCAAGAACGTTCAATGGGGAAAAGTTAATCGTAGGGCAATTCTTGACAGAACGCATAAAGTCGGTGGGCTGTCCGAAAATACAGAGTACGAATTCCGTGTTTTTGCTGAGAATCAAGCTGGCATTGGTGACCCATCACTTCCTTCAAGATCAGTAGTGGCTATAGATCCAACATATCCACCGGCTCCGCCGGCATTTCCTAAGGTTGACGACATGACCAAGTCATCAATTTTCCTCAAGTGGGGAAAACCCGCATATGATGGTGGCGTAGAGATAACTCAATATGTTATTTACATGGCTAAACCTGAAGACCCAAATAGATTTTCTCGCTGTGCTATTTCGAAAGCTACATCATGTAATGTTACAGCTTTGATGTCTGGCCGTGAATACAGATTCCGGGTAACAGCTCAGAATGCCAATGGCGAATCTGAACCTGCCGATATCGAAGAAGCTGCAATTCCACAAGATATAATCGAACTCCCAGAAATTGAGTTAGATGCTACCTGCCAACGCACGCTCATTGTCCGTGCCGGTGCTCCAATCCGTATATATGCTCGCATTTCGGCACGCCCGTCCCCGACTGTCTCATGGAGCAAGTTGGGTGGCGAAATTGCCTTGAATAGAGCTGAAATCAAGCAATCTGATTGGGATTCATCTCTTATAATTAATGATTGTAATAGGGATGACACTGGTAAATATATTATGATTATTGAAAACTCTGCCGGAAGGAAACAATCGACAATTACCGTTCGTGTTCTCGATACACCTGGGCCACCCATGGACTTAGCTGTAAAAGACGTTAAAGAAAGTACTGTTCAACTTGTTTGGGAAATGCCAGCTATTGATGGCGGTTCTACGGTCAACAATTATATTATTGAGCGTAGATTATCTGGCCGTAAAGCATGGTCAACTATTGCTACGGATTGTCCAAAATGCTCAACGAATGTTACAGGATTAGAAACTGGCAAAATATATCACTTCCGGGTACTTGGCGAGAATGAATATGGCGTTGGTGCACCAGCAGATATAGGACCAATTAAGGTATGTATGGCACCGGGCCCAGTAACCAAGTTCGAAGTCGCCGATTTCTCAAAGACTCACGCGAACTTGGTTTGGGCTAAACCATTGGCCGATGGAGGTTCCCGTATAACCAATTACATCATTGATTGGTGCTTAAAGGAAGATTTCGACTCCAAAAAAGAAAAGTGGATCGAACTCTATACCCAAAAAAATTGTACGTACAAGGTGATGGGTATGGAAGAAGGAGTTGAGTACATTGTACGAGTTATTGCAATTAATGATTCTGGTATTGGTGAGCCAAGAGAAAAGATTATTGCTGGTCGCGATCCAACCGAAATTCCAACAATGAACACCTCCGAATACCCGGATATGAACGTCTACTTAAGAGAAGGTACTTCCAAAAAAATTAAGATACCGTTCGCTGGTAAACCTAAGCCAGCCATCAGATGGAAAAAACGAGAGAACGACATAGACGTTACCATAAAAGAAGACTCACGTGTGGAAGTAGATAACAGCACTATGACTTCTATGTACATAAATAAGAACGTTTCAAAGAAGGACGCGGGTCTTTATACAGTCGTAGCTGCGAATTCAGCTGGTGAAAGATCTGTCAAGTTGAATATTGTTGTCCTTGGTCGACCCGGACAAATTGAGAAGCTCGAACTCGTTGAAATTACAGCTGATTTTGCCATGCTGCATTGGCTACCTCCTAGGGATACTGGGGGTTCAGATATTAATGGCTATACGGTTGAGAAGAGAGAAAATGATACATGCAATTGGGTAATGGTTTCAAACTCTATTTCAAGGACTAACTGTAGAATTCCATCACTTATTACTGGTTTGGAATATACTTTTCGTGTTATGGCAGAGAACAGAGTTGGTCTCTCACCGCCAGTTATGACTCAGCCTGCACCAGCTAAGTACCCATACAACCCACCATCTCCACCAGATAATGTTAAGATCATCGAAGTTCATAAGGAGTCGATGACTGTTGAGTATGAACCACCAAGGAAAACTGGAGGTTCTAGAGTCACGTCGTACGTAGCTGAATATAAAGAAAATAATTCACAATATTGGAAAGTAGGCGCAGATGCGCGGTCAACGGAATGCAGGGTTGGAGGACTGATTGAGGGTCTTGAGTATCAAATACGCGTCCGTGCCGTTAATATGGCAGGCCAATCGGAACCATCTGAGCCGACTTGGTCAGCTACTGCATTAGATCCATGTGACCCTCCAATGGATTTAAAGGTGGAGGATGTTTCAACAGGAGAAGTGACCATTTCTTACGCGGCGCCAAAGTACACCGGAGGTCATAGGCTTTCCGGTTACGATGTCGAGTATCGGAAACACCCTGGAAAGATTTGGCATAAAGCTAACTACACTTCCGTCCAAGAACTTTCCTATACTGTCAATGAACTTATAGACGGTTGTACATACGACATCCGTGTTGTTGCTAAAAATTCAGCAGGTGGTATTTCAAAGCCATCCATTGCAGTTACCGGCATTGAAGTCAAGGAAATTTATATACCAGCAAATGTGTCTATGGACGATACACTTCGGGATGGTATTACAGTTAGACATGGTCAGGACATACTTCTGACTGCTAATTTAGAAGGTAAACCGACACCAAAGGTTATGTGGATGCACGGTAACAACGACATTAAGTTATCCGACTTTGTTAAGGTACTTAATAATCACAACCAATCTCAGCTGCTCATAAAGGACTCCAAACTAAAACATTCTGGGGAGTATAATGTGTGTGTCTCTAACCACTATGGTACAAAACAGGTTTCTTGTACGGTTAAAGTCTTGGATAAGCCTGGACAAGTTGACTCGGTCAAGGTTTACGGTGTTACCGAGGAACGCGTTAGGCTCCAGTGGGTTCCACCAAGGGAAACGGGGGGATCTGAAATTCAGCGGTATATTGTTGAAAAACGAGAGACATCCCGCTTGGTCTGGACAACTGTCGATGACGACTGTAGGCAAACTAATTGCACAATTAAACATTTGATCAAAGATAATCAATACCTATTCCGCATTCTTGCTTCTAACAAGTATGGTGTGGGTGCGGGTACTGAATCTGACCCGGTAGTAATAAAAAATCAATTCACTATTCCGCGAGCACCGGGTAGGCCAAAATCCGCGGGCAGTACAGCTGATTCTATTACTGTAACTTGGGACCGACCATCCCATGATGGGGATTCACCAGTTACTGGATACCAAGTCGAAAGACGAAACAAGAAGAACATTAACTGGGTTCGTGCATGCAAGGCTCCCGTCTATGAATGTAGACTTCGAGTTGCTGGACTTCAAAGTGGCAATGAATACGAATTTCGGGTGGCTGCTATCAACAAAGCTGGCATGGGGCAAATGTCCGATCCGTCGGAATATTTTATCGCTACTGACCCATTATATCCACCTTCTAAACCTGGCACACCTAAAGTTATTAATACGACAAGGTCTACTATCGAACTCCGATGGGCAAGACCCATACACGATGGTGGTTCTCCAGTTAAACATTATATCGTAGAAATGGCTGCAAAATCAGTTTGCAGCGATGAAATTGAATGGAAATCTGCTACATCTCTCCCAATACCAAACACTGATTTTGCTGTTACTGGTCTTGATGCAACCCAAGTAAACTTCCGTATCATAGCATTCAACGATGTGGGTGCCTCCGACGTTTCAAATGACTGTGGATGGATCACTCCAGAAGACATTTTGGAACAACCGGGGTTTGAGCTTGATACAGAATGCAAACATACAATGATTATTCGTTCTGGCCAAACTATAAGGATCGGGTTGAAGCTCAAGGGTCGTCCACTCCCAAGTATAAAATGGAGTCGATCTGATGGAGAAATGAATGAGTTTATGTTGACGGAAACTATTAAAAGCTATTCCATGCTAATTATCGATAACTGCACCGTTACCGATTCTGGCAGATATGAATTTTTGCTCGAGTCCTCTTCCGGGCAAAAAGAAGGGGCTGTAAATGTTCGTATAATGGACTCGCCATCAGCGCCGTTGAATATCGTTACGTCAGATCTAACAAAACATGAACTCAAACTTACTTGGGATACTCCAGCTAACGATGGATGTGCAAACATCACCCACTACATCGTAGAAAAGCGAACTGCATCAAAAAAATCGTGGACAGTTGTCTCTGAGCAAGTTGAACGTGAAAATATCATCATCAAAGATTTGATTACTGGTGAATCTTACTTCTTCCGCATCCAAGCCGTTAACAAGTATGGTATCGGGAAGGAAGGTGTCAACGCTATACCAGTCATAATTGCATCTAAGCCAGACCAACCAATGTCAATTGAAGTTGTCGAAATGACCAAAAACACTGGTGAAATCGCCTGGACTAAGCCACATTCGGACGGTGGGGCTCCTATAGCTGCCTATGTTATCGAAATAGCTCGCTCTGTTATTGGTGCTGAGAATTGGATTAAGCAAGGAACTACGACTAAATTAACTTACATTTGCCGTGATCTGTGTGAAAAAGTCGGATATCTTTTCCGTGTTAAGGCCGTTAACACCATTGGCGCTTCTGAATCAGTTGAGACCAAAGCCACAGCTATTGCTATCGATGAAGTTATTGCTCCAGAATTGGACACTCGGCAACTGTATATGTCGTCGTACACCGTTAAAGCCGGTGAAAATGTCCAACTTAGCCTCCCCGTTATAGGTAAGCCACTTCCAACGATACGCTGGAACAATGTGGAAGGTACGTGGCGAGAGACTCAAAGAAGCAACACTGAATTTATAAAAGCAGAAAATGGAAATGTCTTTACAAAACTCAATATCAAAGAGTGCGCTCGATCTGATGCTGCTGAGTTCATCATTACGCTCAAAAATACGGTTGGCGAAAAACAAAATAAACTTCGGTTCGTTGTATTAGACAGACCTTCCCCACCAATGGGGCCGGTCGAATTCACCGAAACTACTACAAATTCTACAACCATGTCCTGGTTCATGCCCGAAGAGGACGGCGGTGCTCAAGTAAACAACTATGTGGTTCAAAGGAGAGAAGCTGAATCCGATGTTTGGACTGAGGTTGCCTCTACTGTGGTCAGATCAACCTTGAAAATAAAGAACCTATCGGGTGGAGTCGAATACAAATTTAGAGTCTTCGCTGAAAATAGATTTGGTCGCTCAGACCCACTTGTGTCTGGCCAGATTATAGCACAATGGTCCTTTAAACCACCATCGCCTCCAACAGCTCCAGTAGCTACGTCAGTTTCTCGAAACTGGGTTGAAATGCAATGGGGAGAACCAGTTAACAATGGTGGCGACAAAATAATTGCTTATTACCTACAGAAGAAGGAAAGAAGTGCTCTGATGTGGCAGGAAGCTGTGCGTGGTGCAATAAAGAACAACCATATACGGGTCAATAACTTGATGGACGGCATAGCTTATGAATTTAGAGCTTTCTCTGAAAACAGGGCTGGTAAATCTAAGCCATCTCAAATTTCAGAAGCAATACTATGTAAAGATGCCTGTGATAGATGTGGCAAGCCCGAAGTTATCGAAGTTAGTCGCACATCGGCTCTCATCTCGTGGGCTCGGCCAGAGTATGACGGTGGTGCAAAAATTACGGGTTACATTATTGAACGTGAGGAAGATTCTAATAAGAATCGTTGGATGAAATGCAATTTCTCAAATGTGTTGGAAACCAAATTCCATATCACTGGTCTTCATGAAGGAATTAAGTACAGATTTCGTGTCACAGCCAAGAATGCTGCTAATACAGTATCTGAACCATCGCACGTGTCTGAAGAATGCACCCCACGGGATGAGGTCGTTATCCCAGAGGTCTCAGTGGATTCTAAATATCTAGATATAATAACTGTGAAGGCCGGTGATGAAGTTAAATTTATGGTTCACTTAAAGGGAACCCCGTATCCAGAAATTAGCTGGAAGAAGAATGAACGCGATTTAATTGAAACCAAAAATATTCGGACAATTACGGAGCCAAGAGAATCGTGGGTGATAATAAAGGAAGCTACACGAATGGAAACTGGAACGTACAGAATTCAGGCCAGAAACATTGGGGGTCTTAAAACTGCCGAAATAAAAATACGCGTTTTGGCGTATCCAGGCCCCACCGATGAACTTAAAGTTACGACTTTGAATAAGACTACTATGAGGCTCTCTTGGAATATACCACTAGATAATGGTGGTGCTGAGATATCATCATATAGTATTGAAAAAAGAGAAACATCGCACTTGGCGTGGACTTTGGTGGCGTCCGAAGTTACTTCAACGGCTTATAAGGTGCACAACCTGTTCGAAGGAAACGAATATATTTTCCGTGTCTCTGGTGTGAACAAGTATGGTAAGGGTGACATGATTGAGTCCAAGCCAGTTAAGGCGAAGAACCCATTTGATGTTGCCTCCAAGCCGGGAACACCCGAGGTCAATAACATTGTAGACGGCTCATGTACTGTAACGTGGGTACGTCCAATGTCTACTGGTGGTGCCGAAATCTCCAGTTTCATTCTTGAAAAGAGAGAGAAGGATGGATCAAGGTGGGTTAGAGCACAAAAAAAGAGAATATCGGAATGCAGAACTCGTGTATCGGGACTACAAATGGGTCGCGTCTACGAGTTCCGAGTTTCTGCTGAAAATCCCGCAGGCCTCTCAGAATACTCTGACGTTTCCCCTTATTATAGTATGGTAAACCCAGTATATGCACCGTCGGCTCCGGCTTCTATCAGTGTTATTAACTCAACGAATACATCAATCACGCTTGGCTGGACCAAGCCAAACTACGACGGTGGTTCCGAACTGATGGGCTACAATGTTGAGTATTGCGAAGCTGTGCCTAATAAAGAAGATGAAGACCGGAAACAAATCACTCTTCGAAACCTAGACTGCACATACACTTTACCAGGCCTTTCCGAACTTCAAAAATATAAGTTCGGAATCGCAGCATTTAACAACGAAGCAATTTCCGAAGTTACCATGCTGCCCAATCCATACCGGCCAAAATTCATCCATATTAAACCCAACGTTGAAGTTGACTGTTCACTAAGGCAATTTTTGAAAGTCAAAGCAGGCATGACTATGCGGATTTGCGGTAAGCTCTCAGGAAATCCGCTTCCAAGCATCTCGTGGAAGAAAAACAATATGCCCTTACCAGAGCGTGCGTTCATAGAGCAAGATGGCTCCAACTGTAAGATTGAGATCGAAAAAGCTACAAGAAACGATTCTGGTGCGTATACTCTCTCAATTGCTAATCAAGCAGGATCGAAGGAGATAACGGTCAATGTATCAATACAAGATACCCCGTCTGCCCCCATTAACTTAAAAATCAATGAAAAGACTGTTGACTCTGCTACCTTAGAATGGGATATCCCGGAAAACGACGGGGGATCTGTTATTACATTCTACCAAATTGAATTAAAGGAATCAACCAAGAAGTCATGGAAGGTTGTATCCATTAACTGCAGCAGATGTAACTTCCGCGTTGGAAACCTGATCCAGGGATTAATCTACTTCTTTCGCGTGCGTGGGGTTAATGAGTTCGGTGAAGGATTACCGGCTGGCACTACAGAGGGCTTTAGAGCCTCAGAAACCGCCGGTCCAGTAGGCCGGGTTGTTATCAAGTGCGTTACTGATGACTCCGTCGTTATTCAGTGGAACAAACCTGAATCTGATGGTGGTTCTAAAGTCACTGGATATCAAGTAGAATATAAGCTGGTTATTGGTACCGACACTTCATGGAAAACGACTGAACCGGTCAAAGACATGTCCCTGAAGTTATCTAAATTGGCTACAGGTAAAGAGTACAATATACGTGTGAAGGCTATTAACGAAAATGGTCTCGGATTTCCGCGTGAAATTCCTGAGCCAGTCACAATTCGTGAAACACTCGTGCTGCCAGATGTCGATAAGCAGGGCGTAACATCTTTGGCGTTCTTCGGTGAAATTGAAACTGATATAATTTGTAAGTGCCGAATTATTGGCAAGCCATTCCCAGAAGTTATCTGGCTGAAGAATGGCGAGCCACTTCGTGAGACTTCCAGAGTTAATAGTAACGTCGACAGCAGGGAATTTGCTTACCTCCGCTTTCGGGAGTGTGTTGTCGATGACGCAGGCAATTATATGATTGTTCTAAGCAACAAAGCTGGTAAGAAAAGCATTCCGGTTTCCATTGTGGTCTATGATAAGCCGTCGCCGCCAAAGAACCTTGTCTATGAAGACATTACATCGAGTTCTGTTATCATCAAATGGGATAACCCAGATTACACTGGCGGTGTTGCAGTTTCCAACTTTATCCTCGAAAGAAGAGATGCAACCTCTACTGTGTGGACCACTATTTCATCAACTTTAGCCAGAACCTCACTGAGAGTTAACAAGTTGTCCACCAATACGGAATATATCTTCCGAGTCCGTGCCGAGAATAGATTCGGCAGATCAAGCTGGTTTACTGGTGAAGCTGTTGTAATAAAGTATCCATTTAGGGTTCCATATTCACCCACTGACCTATACGCCAAGTATGTTACCAAAGAATCTGTTCTATTGGCATGGAATAAACCAGCTAACAACGGTGGCTCAAAAATAACCGGTTATAATATTGAGTTTAAGTCGCGAAACTCCATTCTGTGGTCAAAGGCCAACAAAATAACCTGCGTAGACCGCGAGTTTCGTATAAATGGTCTTGATCAGGGTATTTCGTACACATTCCGTGTGTATGCCAAAAACCAAGCTGGCCAATCACGTCCATCTAGACCACTAGAAGACGTCTGCTGTTATGATCCGGTTGATCCCCCAGTTGACGTTGAAGTTATTAATGTAAGTAAGTCCTCTGTTACAATCAGATGGAAGAAACCAGCCTATGACGGTGGGTCTAAAATTACGGGCTACAATATTGAAAGAGCAGAGTCTGCCACAGGTAGGTTCACTCGTTGCAACTTTGGTAATGTGTCAGACTGCTATTACAAGGTCGACGGTTTGAAGGAGCGAGAAACCGTTGTTATTCGTGTTATTGCCAAAAACGCTATAAACACGGTCTCAAAGCCATCCGAGCCAACCCCCGAGGTCATTGTTAAAGATATGCTCGAGTCACCAAATATTGAGTATGATGAAACATTTAGGGATACCCAAATCCTCAAAGCTGGTGATCCACTTTTCATCAAAGCTGAAGCATACGGTAGACCATTACCACGAATCCAGTGGAGGAAAGACAACAAGGACATGTATGCATCTGGCCGTATTATTTTATCTCATACCAATACTATATGCACTATGAAAATTGAGAATACATCTAGACGTGACAGTGGTGTCTACCATTTAATTGCAACAAATGATGCAGGTGAACGTAAAATGGAAGTTCAAGTTAAGGTCTTAGACAAACCAGGCCCATGCCAGAATATTAGTTACAAAATGAAGTCAGCCGCGAAACTTGAGCTTACTTGGGAGAAACCAATTGAAGATGGTAACGGAGATATTTCTGGATACTTGATTGAAAAACGGGAGACTTCTCGTGTAACTTGGTCCCAGGTTGCATCTAATGTCAATTCCCACTATTTGAAGTGCGATCATCTTATTCAAGGAAATGAATACATCTTCCGCCTGCGCGCTGAGAATAGGTTCGGTATCGGTGATACGGTCGAGACGGAGCCAATCACTATGCGAAACCCATACACTTGTCCCGGTCCATGTGCTAAACCGGATGTCACTCAAGTTACTAAAAACACGGCTGTAGTTATATTTGGTGTCCCAAAGAATGACGGAGGTAACACAATTATCTCTTACCTAGTTGAAAAGCGAGAAAAACAGTCGCCTAGATGGTTCAGAGCCCATATTAAGCCTTGCACTGAGACGCGATTAAAAATCACTGGACTTATTGAAGGCAATGAGTACGAGTTCCGAGTATCCGCAGAAAACAACGGTGGTTTTGGTGAACCTAGCCCAGCCTCCGAAGTTGTCATGCTTAAGGATCCGGTTTATCCTGCCGGTGAAGTCAGAAGTATAAAAGCCGCTGATTATACTAGAACTTCCGTTACACTGTCTTGGGCCGCACCAATATATGATGGTGGGGCTGACATAATGGGATATCAAATCGAGATTCTCCCTGATGGTGCTCAAGATGAATCCGGTGAAGATATTTGGCAAACTTGCACTCCGGTCCAAGGCATTCCTACAACACTATACACTGTATCAGGTCTTGAAACTGGTAAAGAGTACAAGGTCAAGTGCAGGGCAATCAACGATGCTGGCTTGGGTGCTCCCACATATTTGAAGGAGCGAGTTATCCCACATGATGTTTTGATTGCTCCAGAGATTATAGTTGATGCAGGAGTGGGTCAGTATGTAACAATAAAGGCCGGACATCAACTTGTTTTGAAAGCCGTTGTAAAGGGGCGTCCAATGCCTACTATAAAGTGGGTAAAGGAGGGTGGAAATAACATCGTTAATCCCATTGCTATGATCGACTTCATAGATACTGTTGCTACCATAATTATTCAAAGTGCAACTAGAGATGACTTTGGTCGATACAATCTAATCGCTGATAACGCCGGTGGTGAGAAGCACCTTTCATTCACTGTCCGTGTCCAAGATACGCCCGGCCCACCGTCAAACTTTACCGTTAACGAAGTTAGAAGAGATTTTGCCTCTATATCATGGGATTCTCCAATTATCGATGGGGCTTCCACAATTACAGGCTACGTTGTTGAGAAACGTGAAGCCACACAAAAAGCCTGGCATACCGTTGTTGATAATCTTGACACTACCATATACAAGATTCTCGGATTAAGAGAGGGCGTAGCTTACTTCTTTCAAATTAGGGCAATCAACGAATTCGGTGTCGGCGTTGGCGCGGAAACCATTAATGCCATCTGTGCATCAGAATGCCCTGGTATGATCGACTACATCTCAATCACAGACATTACTGACAATTCATGCACCCTCAATTGGACAAAGCCATTATATGATGGTGGATCTCCCATCATCAACTACATCATTGAAGAACGCAAGAAAGGCTTTGATGTTTGGACTCTTACAAAAGAAGTTAAGGGTAATATAAATACCTTGAATTTGTCCAAATTACAAACAGGAGCATCGTTTTTCTATCGCGTTCGAGCTAAGAACGACATTGGTAGTGGTCATCCACGCGACACCAACTCTGTCACCATAAAACTAGTTACCACCGAGCCATATATTGATGCGCGTGTGTACTATAAGAACCAGTGCTATGTTAAATTAGAGGAAGATGTGGAAATTAGTCTACCAATTTCGGGTATCCCCACCCCAACTGTTGAGTGGTTTGATGAAGATGGACATCCCTTGCAGGAATCCACTAAAATTAATTCTGTAATCCAAAAGACAAAAGAAGGAATTACTGCAATTTTGAACATCCATGAAGCTCAAAGGTCGTATGCAGGAACTTACGTTATCAGGGCTAAGAATTCAGTGGGTGACAAATCTGTTCGTATGACCGTTATTGT
Organism: Mesochordaeus erythrocephalus; assembly: GCA_004367975.1. Taxonomy (NCBI): domain Eukaryota; kingdom Metazoa; phylum Chordata; class Appendicularia; order Copelata; family Oikopleuridae; genus Mesochordaeus; species Mesochordaeus erythrocephalus. The sequence goes on from SCLF01022266.1 coordinate 33,577, forward strand.
TATGGATAGACCATCACTGCCGCTCGGTAGAGATGATTGCTATATGGACGTGGAGGCTGAGTCGCTAGTTCTTGACTGGTCACCACCGAAAGAAGATGGTGGCTCCCCAGTTACTCACTACGTTGTAAATAAACTTGATAAGACCATTGGCTTATGGTCTGAAGTCTCTTCCTTCGTAATCCGCTCTGGCATGAAGGTCACTAAATTGATTCAGGGACACGAATATAAGTTCAAAATTCAAGCGGTGAATAAATACGGTATATCTGATCCAATGCTGACTCCCGATATTGTTTCTCAGCACCCATTCTCCGTGCCATTCAAAACTGAGCCTCCAATTGTTGTCGCTGTTGGCAACGAATATGCAACGATTAGATGGAATAAGCCTAACGATGGTGGTTCACAAATATTGGGTTACCACATTGAAAAGAAGGATCACAATGCTTTACAATGGCAACGTGCAAACAACACAGTTATTCGTGAATTGAATTTCAAAGCTACTAACTTAACCCCTGGGTTGTCATACGCATTCAGAGTAATTTCTGTCAATGCTGCCGGGTGCTCCAAACCATCCAAGCCATCTGACGAACTTATCACCCGGGATCCAATCGAACCGCCACGGCATGTTGAGACTGTCAAGGTTAGATCTAAATTTATTAAAATTTGTTGGAAAAAACCAGAATATGATGGCGGCGCAAAGTTAACCGGGTATATTGTTGAGTACAGAAACTGCACTGAAACCGATCAAGAAGGAAATCAATCTGGTCGATTCCTAAAGGCTAATTTTAATAAGATCATTGGAAATGACGTTGAGATTGACGGACTGATTCCAAACAACCAGTATGAATTCCGTGTCTGTGCTGTCAATGCAGCGTCTTCAGTTTCCGCCTTTTCCAATATCCTGGGTCCAATTTTGGCTCACGATGAACTTGAGACTCCAGTCATTGAAATGGACCCTTCTATCATGAACGGTATAGTTACCAAAGCTGACGAAGACATTACCATCGCATGTAACATTTTCGGTAAACCAATTCCACAGGTTACCTGGTATAAAGAAAATGAGGTCCTCATCCCAACCATGAAAACCCAAATTATTACCAATGACTATGGATCTACCTTGATCGTTAACGATGCTAATAGATACGATACCGCAGAGTATAAATGCCGCGCTGCATCAGTTGCCGGCTCTCGTAGTGTATTTATTAAGGTTCAGGTCCACGATTCGCCAGGTCCTATTAGTGGGCCTATTAGCATTTCCGGTATTTCTGCTACGAAGTGCCTCTTGACCTTTGGGCCTTCAAAGCACAACGGTGGTTCTAAGATAACGGGTTTCAGAATAGAAAAAAGAGAGACATCGCGGCTCTCTTGGTTGGTTGTCTATGACTCAATTGAACAAAGTTGCTTGAAAATAATTGGTTTAATCAAAAACAATGAATATATATTTAGAGTTGCTGCTATGAACCAGAATGGTATGGGACCATATGTTGAATCCATACCAATGCTTGCTAAGGACCCGTACACCCACCCATCTGAACCAGGTGTTCCGTCTGTTGTTAACATTATAAAAGATTCTGTGATACTTTCTTGGACCCGACCAATTGACAACGGTGGTTCTGAGATTAATGGTTATATAGTTGAACGCAGAAAACAAGATTCTACGAGGTGGATTCGTGTTCAGCGGAAGAGCAAGCAGGTTAAAAAAGGTGGAAAAGTCGCAAAGACAAATGTAACTGCCGATGATGACCATCTTATCACTGACTTGCGTTTCAGGTGCGCCAATTTAGAAGCAAACTCCGAGCAAGAATTCCGCGTGTATGCAGTAAATAAAGCAGGTAATTCCCACCCTTCGGGCTCAACAGGTATTGTTAAACTACAAGATCCATTATATACTCCTGAACCACCAGCAGCATGTAAAATGATAGATCATACTTCATCGTCGGTGACCTTAAAGTGGTTAAAGCCGCATCATGATGGTGGAGCTAACATCAACGGATACCAAGTTGACTTCCTTGAGTTCGACCGCGAATTGGCCGCGGAAGAAGATTATAATGAAGAGGAATGTTGGAAAATAGCAATTCACTCGCATAGATTGAGAGATACTCAAGCGACGATTACTGGACTCCAGGTTATACCGTACAAGTTTCGAGTGCGCGCTTGTAATATTGTTGGTGCCTCTAACCCATGTCCTTGCTTGGACGAAAATGGTCGCGAAATTACTATAGTTCCATCCGACAAACTTGAAGCACCAATATTCGGCGAATGCGCCGAAATTGGCCGCGCCATCATATTAAGATCAATGATGCCAGTTCAAATCTTACTACCATTCTATGGTAGACCCATTCCATCACTTAAATGGGAATTCAAGAAAGTAAACACCGAAGAATTTGTACCACTGGATGACCCTCGTGTCGTTATTGACTCGAAAGAAACAGTAACTACTTTCATTATAGAAAAGCTTGAACTTGATATGTCTGGCAGATATCAATGCTCAATTGAAAATTCGTCTGGAAATGCCACGGCTGGTTTCCTTGTAAAGTGTCTCGACGCCCCATCTGCACCGGAAGATTTAAAGATCGATTCAGTCGGTTGTTCATCCGTTAAGGTCCAATGGAAACCACCAATAAATGACGGTGGTTCTCGAATACTTGGTTATATGGTCGAGAAACGAGATGCCACCAGAAAGGCATGGACTACCGCTGCCAGCAAGCTGGCTAAATCGGACTATAAGTTTGAAAATTTGGAAGAAGGGTGCAAATATTTTTTCCGTGTTATGGCTGAAAATGAATATGGCATTGGTGCACCGATGGCTACTGCTGTTGCTGTCATTACCGCTGAAGGTCCAACTGCCCCAGCTACCTTTGATGTGGTTACGGTGACAGCAACTTACGTGGACTTAAAATGGACAAAGCCTGACTACAATGGTGGTTCGGAGATCGCTTCGTTTGAAATCCTCGCTCAAAGAAAAGGTCAAGACAAGTGGCAAGAGGTTGCTTCACTTAAGTCCACCGTTAACTCATACAGAGTAAAAGATGTTGAAACCGGCGTAGCTTATAGATTCCGCATCCGAGCAGTGAATTCTGCCGGTCCAGGCGATTTTAATGAGACTAAGGGCATACTGTGTATGGATCAAACTGCGGCACCAGTCGCAATATTAGATGGTATGCGGTCTAAGTTGGTTGTTGGGAAAGCCGGCGAATCATTGATATGCAACATTCCAGTTATCGGGGCTCCATTCCCAAGTATAAGCTGGGCTATAAATGGCGAAATACTTACGGAAACCTCACGAGTAAATACCGAGGTCGCTGACAATATTGCCGTACTGAATATTCGCGATGCTAAGCTTGAAGATGCCGGTAACTACCGTCTTACCCTTGAGAATAAAATTGGCGTCTTACACGTTCCTGTAATCGTCAGAATTCAAGATAGACCATCTGTACCGCGCGGACCGGTTCAATTTAGTGACATTTCGTTTAATTCCATGACACTGAAGTGGGATGCTCCTGAATATACAGGAGGTTCGGCTGTCAACAACTACATCATCGACATGCGAATATGCGACGGTCAATCCGATTGGGTTGGTGTCACACAAAATAACGCCCGAACTATTCTGAAAGTTAGCAAGCTTGCACGAGGACAAGAATATACATTTAGAGTTAGAGCCGAAAACCGATTTGGCATATCTGATGCAATTGTGACAGCGCCTACAAAAGCTGAATATCAATTTAAGATTCCAGGTGCTCCTCAGCCACCAATTATTACTACCCACGGCGGTGAAACTATGACTCTGAAATGGTGCGAACCCCAGAATGATGGTGGGTCTCCAATTACTGGTTACTTGCTTGAACGAAAGGACAGAAATTCCATTTTATGGATACGCTGCACTTACGGAATCTTGGCAGGTAATGCCACCGAATATAAAGTTGGCGGTCTTGAGCGTGGCTTAGAGTATGTCTTCCGTGTCACTGCCGTTAACACGGCTGGTACTGGTAAGCCATCAAAACCGTCCGAGTCAGAATTTGCCCGTGATTCTATCGACCCACCAACCGACTTAGAATATACTGGTGTTGGTCGTGATTATGTCATACTCAAATGGAAAAAGCCAGAATTTGACGGTGGTGCAAAAATTGTTGGCTACATCGTCGAACGTAAAGAAGTTAAGGGCCATTGGCTTAGATGTAACTTCTCCAATGTTTCCGAAACATTCTATACAGTCTCCAGTTTGACCGAAGGTGACAAATACACCTTCCGTGTTTTCGTCAAGAATGCTGCTAGTTCAGTATCTATCCCCGTTGAGTCGAAAGACCATATATGTTGTGAGGACTCCTCTTTGCCCCCATATGTCGATCTGGATTCTAAGTTCGCTGGCGAACAAGTTTTAAAGGCCGGAGATGATTTGATTATTGACGGGTCCATCCGTGGCGCTCCATTACCGTTGGCGACATGGTATTGTGATAAGGAGAAAATATGTAAGGGGCCACGCGTCACTATCGAGACTAATGAAGTAACAACTACTCTGAAGAAAACTAACCTAACCAGAAACGATACTGGTGTATACTCCGTTAATGTTAAGAATTTTGTGGGTCAACGTACTGTCGACGTTAAAGTCAAAGTTCTGGATACCCCGGGCCCATGTAAGGATCTCGTTATATCCAAAGGAACGTCGGAAAAGTGTTTCTTACGCTGGGAAAAACCATCACAGGACGGTGGTCTAACCATTACGGGATACACGATTGAAAAACGAGAGACCTCGCATTTAGCGTGGGTATTAGTCTCACAAAACGTTGACACTCAGCTCTTCAAGATAACGAAATTACTAGAAGGAAACGAATATGTGTTTCGTGTTCGGGCCGAGAACAAAATGGGTCTCGGAGAATCTGCAGAGTCAAACGAATATTTGGCCGTTAACCCGTTCAAAAAGCCCAGTCGTCCAATGGTACCCGAGATCAGATGCGTCACGAAGTCCTCCATTTCCCTTGGATGGCAGCGCCCTGTCGACGATGGTGGAAATGCTATCGCAGGGTATTTCGTTGAGAAAAAGCAAAGGCAATCACTCAGATGGGTTAAAACAAATCGAGCACCCATTATTGACCTTTGTACTAAAGTCGATGGTTTAACCGAAGGTGCAACGTATGAGTTTAGGGTCCTAGCATGCAATTCCGCTGGTCAGTCTGACCCATCGGAATGTACCGCATTGACTATTATCGAAGATCCCAAATATGTTCCTGACAGCTGTAAAAACTTGAAGGTTATCGACACCACGGATACTACTGTTCTGCTCACTTGGACAGAACCTATATACAACGGTGGTTCCGATCTTTTAGGTTATTGTATTGATATACTGAAGGAGGGTGACGAGAGCTGGTATAAATGCTCTGGTGACACACTTATCAATGAAACCAAATACACCGTCGGTGGTCTGGATGTAAATGGAACATTCATGTTCCGGGTATCCGCTGTTAACCGAATTGGACAGAGTATTAGTACCGCATTAACTGAGCCAATCAAGGCAGTAAACAAAATGATCAAGCCAGATATACTATTATCTGATGATATGATGAAGCAAATTGTGGTCAAGAGAAATAATAGTTTCGTACTTCAGGCTCGTTTCGAAGGCAGACCAGCGCCAGATGTCTCTTGGGCAAAGGACGACCTTCCAGCGAACCACTGCATGGATCGTGGTGTCATATATTCCACCAGTGACAGGACTTCATTCACAGTTGACGCTGCAACTCGTGATGACATTGGCCGCTATCAACTGAAGGTTGAAAATGCCGCTGGCGAATTTACGGCAATATTTAAAGTTAAAGTATTGGACAGTCCAGGTCCTGTTAGTAATTTCAGATTAAAGGAATGTACCAAAGATCATATATCGTTAGCATGGGAGTATCCACAGAACGAAGGTGGTAGCCGATGCACTCACTATATTGTTCAAAAGAAGGAAGCTTCAAGGAAATCTTGGACAACTATAGATTTAAACTGCGAACGCACAGCTCTAAAGATCACCAACTTGGTTCAAGGTGAACGTTATGCTTTCCGCATAATCGCCGTAAATACATTCGGTGAAGGCATTGCCAGCGAGCTTGGCGATCTCGTTAAGATGTCTGAAGTTCCAGGTCCCGTTGGCCGTATAGAAATCAAAGATATCTCTAAGAGTCATATTACATTGACTTGGTCTAAGCCGGACTTCAACGGTGGCGCAGATATTATTGGATATGACGTTGAAGTCGGATTTGCAGGTTTTGATAGTTTTAAGAAGTATGGCACAACTTCAATTTGTGAGATTACTATTAAAAAGTTAGATGAGGGCCGTAAATATTTCTTCAAAATATATGCTAAGAATGAAAAGGGACTTTCAGAACCTGTTCAAAATCGTCAACCAATTGAAATTAAAGATATCACTGTTGAACCATCTCTCGATATGAGAGCCTACATAGCAGCTGGACTGATACGAAGATTTAACGACGATTTTCATATTAGTATTCCCTTCGATGGCATCCCAACGCCGACATTAAGATGGCTAAGGGATGATGAAGTTATGCCCCAAACCTCGCGAATTGTAGCCAGCGTTGACAACGGTAATGTTGCGACCTTGACCATAAGTGAATCAATCCGAGAGGACACCGGAAAATATACTTTAGTTGCAACTAATTCCACCGGAACAGCTACAGGTAACGTACGAGTAAATGTTGTATGTGCCTCATCTGCTCCAAGGGAATTCAAACCTACTGAAATTACCGAATCATCAGTTCAGCTGGAATGGGTTGTGCCGGAAGATAACGGCGGCGCGACTGTAAACAACTACATCCTCAACATGTTGGAACCGGACACCGATATTTGGAGTGAAATTGCCTCCACAATTGTTCGGCCAGTTTTCAAGGTCAAGAAGCTAAAGTTGAATAGGGAATACATATTTCGTGTTGCCGCTGAAAACAAACAGGGTGTGTCAGCTTGGACTAAGAGCGAACGCATTACAGTCAATTATCCATTCCGTAAACCAAGACCACCGGATGATGTCAAGGTTAAGGCTATGACTTTGGATTCTGCATTTATCGAATGGTCAGCACCAACTACTGATGGTGGTTCGGACATACTGGGATACTATGTACAATATAAGGACCGAAATTCACTTAGCTGGAGGCTGGCGAAAAGAGGGGTATGTAGAGAGAAAAAGATGAAGATTTCGGGTTTACAAGGTGGTCTTGTATACTACTTCCGCGTCTGTGCTGAAAATATTGTGGGCATGTCTATATTTTCTAAGGAGACTGATGGCTATGTCGCCCGCGATCAATGCTCCCCACCACAGGATGTTTCCCCAGTCTCAGCTGACCGTACCTCTGCGACAATTACATGGAAATTACCGGAATACGATGGTGGATCCAAAATTTCTGGTTACATCGTCGAGCGACGTGAAGTACGAGATGGGAGATGGCTAAAATGTAACTTCGCCAATATCACTGAACGTACTTACACTATTACTGGTCTAACGGAGGACATGAGTTATGAGTTCCGCGTTTTTGCTCGCAATACCGCCGGTTCATTTTCCATGCCATCAGATTCAACCTGTCCAATATGCTGCGTGGACTGCTTTATTTCTCCAAAGCTCGACTTGGACAGAAACTTTAAAGACACTATAATTGCTCAGGCAGGTGATACAATCAAATTGGGTGCTGATGTATATGGCAAACCTTCACCGTCCATAGACTGGAAATATAAAAATAAAATAATCGAATCTAACAAGCATACTGCCATACAAAATACAGAAAATAGAACAGTCCTAGAGATACGGGATTTAACAAGAGATGATACCGGTCAATACGAACTCGAGTTGACCAATTGCGCCGGTTTTAAATCTATTTGCATCAATTTAAAGGTCCACGACAGTCCAGCAGCTCCAGTCGGTCCAATAGAGGTTACGTCAGTTTATGCTGACCGTGTGACCTTGGCCTGGAGGCAACCAGTTAATGACGGCTGTTCGATTGTTACTAATTACGTTGTTGAACGCAGGGAAACCTCCCGACTTACGTGGGCTGTCATCGCACCATGTGTAGAAACGCAAATATATAGAGTCAATGGCCTATTTGAAGGGAACGAATATATTTTCAGAGTTAGAGCTGAAAATAAGTATGGACCTGGTAAAGCGCTTGAATCTGTTGCTGTAACTGCTAAAAATCCATTTGTTACACCCGGGCCGTCAAGTCGCCCCTCTGTCTCTAATGTAACCAAAACTGGTGCTATGGTTGCTTGGACTCCACCAAAGGATGACGGTGGACGACCGATCAAAGGCTATCACATTGAAAAGAAATTTAGGGAATCTACGAAGTGGTTTCGCGCAACGAAAAAACTATGTATGACTCACTCGTCTAGGATCACTGGACTCATTGAAACCAGATATTACGAGTTTCGAATTATAGCTGAGAATCAAGCTGGATTTGGCCATGCCTCTGAAGCATCCCAAGCTGTTGTCATTGAAGACCCAACTTACACTCCCGGAATCCCAACGTTGGCTAAAGTCGTGGATACCACGCAAACCACTATTACCATAGCCTGGTCCAAGGCTGCTTACAATGGTGGCGCCAGCATTACTGGTTACCATGTAGAAATGGCGGCAGTACCAAACGAGGAAGAAGTTGTGCTCGACTACACCGAACTTACGACTCCAAAAGGAACGATGGATTTTAAGTTTAGGGTCAAAGACCTTGAGCCCGGTTGCTTCTACAGATTTCGAGTCGCATCGGCTAATATAAACGGTAAATCCGATTGGAAGGAACTCCAGTCTGCTGTTGAGGCTACAGATCGCAACACTGAACCATCTATGGCACCGTTGTCACAATTCAAATCTTCCCTTACTATAAAAGCTGGACTAAAGTTTAAAATGTTCATTCAATCTGCTGGTCGTCCGTCACCATTCCTGAAAATTACTAGGAATGACGACGAACCAGTCCCAAAGGGTGTCAACGTTGACATCATAAATTGTATCGGTGCTAATGCTATTACCATGAGTTGTGATGAGGCTACTCGCGAGCATACTGGTAGCTACACTCTTCATATGGAGAACATGGTCAAATATGTCAAAATTCCATTCACGATTAGAGTCATGGACACTCCAGGAGCACCACGTGAATTAAAGGTTACCGAGATTAGTAAGGATGCTATAAACTTAACCTGGTTAATTCCTGAGAATAATGGATGCTCACATATCACCAATTATGTGGTCGAGAAGAAAGAATCTGGTCGTAAAGCTTGGCAGAATGTTACGGACAACTGTGGTCGCACTTCTTGGAGAGTACCATGCATGCCAGGTGGTCATTATATGTTCCGCATTATGGCAGAAAATGACCAGGGTATGGGGGTGCCAACTGAAACACCTACAGCTATCATTGCCACCGAAGTACCACAGCCGGTGGAGACTCTTATGCTTAAGGATGTCACTAGAAACTCGGTGACTATCAGGTGGGGACGGCCATTGTGTGACGGTGGTACTAAAATAACCTCATATGTCATTGAGACCAAGGACAAGGATTCTTCGAAATGGATCAAAAGACTTGAAACTCATGAAATCAATGGGATTGTTAAGGGATTGACCGAAAACGTCCAAATTCAATTAAGGGTATTCGCGGTTAATCATGCTGGTCGCTCTGCTCCTCGTGAGTACCACCAAATGATCATGGTACGAGACACGATGGAAGCCCCATCAGTCGATATCCGAAATTACCCTGGAAACGCAGTATCTGTTAGGGCCGGCAAAAATTTAAAGTTGTCGTTGACGTTATCTGGGCGGCCGCTACCTAGATACACGTGGTATAAAGGACGAAATGATACCGACAAGCTAAAGCCGAGTGACCGTATTGCGGTCTGTTCAGACAACCCTAAAATAGCTTATCTTGCTATCCAAAATGTCTACCAAGAGGATACCGACAACTACGTACTACTAATGGAATCCGACGCTGGCAAAGCTCGTGTAGGACTGAATATCATTATACTTGACGTGCCAGGATCTGTTATTGACCTAAAGATTCGGGAAGTCTCAGCCAACTACGTTATCCTTTCCTGGATGCCGCCAAAACAAGATGGTGGATCAGTCATTACCGGATATCATGTATATTATCGTACCATTGAAAATCCAGACTGGCAAGAATACTCCACGACCGTTATTCGTACTGTTTTAAAGATTTCGAACCTTCGTAAAGGTGGTGAGTATGGTTTCAAGGTCATGGCTGCTAACAGATTCGGTACTGGTTCAGCCCAAGTGACCCAAACTGTAATTTGCCAATTAGGTTACAAACCACCCGGACCAACTCCTGCTCCAAAGGTGGTGGAGGTCACCAAACAGACTATGCTTATAAACTGGCACTACCCAATGAAAGATGGTGGCCACCAAGTCGACGGTTATAATGTCGAAATGAAGGATAAGAACTCTATTTTGTGGACTAAGGTTAACAATACCATTCTACGTAAGAAGGAATACAAGGTTACCGGACTTACATCTGGTCTTGAATATGAATTTCGCATTGTTGCCTTTAACCCTGCCGGAAAATCAAAACCATCCCCACCATCTGATGCGGTTTCCGCCCGCGATCCAATTGACCCACCCGAACGCGTCCAAATAATCGATGTTACTAAATCGTCTGCTACTATTAGTTGGCAACCACCTCGCTATGACGGTGGCGCTCGTATTATTGGTTATATAATCGAAAAGCAGCAAAATGTTGGTGGTGTCGATAGTAGATGGACAAAGGGTTGCTACACCTTAATACCAGAAAACCGATATGAAGTGTCGGGATTGGAAACTGATGGATACTATAAATTCCGTGTCATTGCTAAGAATGCCGTCGGTATTTTTTCTATTCCGTCTGAATCGTCGGAAGAGTCCAAGGTTCAAGACATCGTATCACCGCCAATGATTGAGCCTGATGGGCATCTATTCAAAGAATTAAGAGTGAATGCAGGTGTCGAATTGAAGCTTCACATAGCCATTCGGGGTCGTCCAACACCAACATTCGATTGGGAATTTAACGACAAAGATATAGTCTCCGAAGGAGATAGAATAATCGAAAAGAGTCAAAACGACACCACAATTGTGATAAAGGAAACATCTCGTGTCCACACGGGCACATACAAACTAGTTGCTCAAAACGCTTGCGGCATGAGATCACATGATTTCAAAGTACATGTAATGGATCGACCCGATAAACCGACTGGACCACTAGAGATTATGAGGGTTTCGGCAACCAAGATTACGTTTAGATGGGCAGGCCCGAAGAACGACGGTGGTGCTCGCTTGATGGGTTACGCCATCTTCAAGCGTGAAACTTCACGTGTTTGCTGGACTCCGTTAAGTCAGTGCTCCGAATGCATTTCATGGACAGCTGATAAGTTACTTCCAGGAAATCAATACCAATTCCGAGTACAAGCTGTTAATAAGTTTGGTGTCGGTGAGCCACTGGACTCAACACCAGTTATTGCTGAAAACAAGTTCACCATTCCAGAAAAGTGCGGAAAACCCGCTGTCCAAAATATTACCGCCAAAGCGTGTTCACTCGTTTGGGAGCGCCCAGAAGATGATGGTGGTTCTGATATTTCCGGCTTCTGGGTCGAAAAGAAGGACTATAGGTCTACTCATTGGTTCAAGTGCCATAAGAGAATCTGTAGAGACATGCGGTTCCAGGTCAAGAACTTAATCGCTGGTAAACAATACGAGTTCCGAGTCTACGCCGAAAATGCTGCTGGATTCTCTGACCCGTCGTCATTGTCTGATATCATCACTGCTATAGATCCAGTAATACCCCCAGGACCGGTTCTAAACCCAAAAGTTAGAGATACCTCTGCAACTACCGTAACTATTTCGTGGAGTGTACCGGCCTACGACAGTGGGTCAGAAATTACCAGTTACGTCGTTGAGGCATTAGAAGAATGCACTGATGAGTGGGTCGTCGTTGCCAATTCCAAAAAGGTATACGCCAAATTTGAAGTAAAACGCGATACAGCTTACATGGTTAGAGTCGCCTCCGAGAACGCCGGTGGCCTTTCTAAGTTTACGCAAGTTCCTGGTATTGTTCGTCCAATGGAAAAGCTCGAGAAACCAGAATACGACCTTGATGCTGCTCTACGAAAAACCGTAATCGTTAAGGCTGGTAACCACATTGTCTTGAATATTCCAATAAGAGGTCGCCCAGTACCAAACGTTCGTTGGGAGTTCAATAATATGGATGCCAATGTTTTTGATCGTTGCTTAATCGAGTACAGCGAAGAAGAGGGTAATTCTTACACTAAACTTTCTATTGCCGATATCAATCGTGAAGATACTGGCAAGTGGTTCTTGTACCTCGAAAATCCAGCGGGAACTGCACAAACGCATATAAATTTGAAAATATTGGATACGCCTGGCAAAGTTTCCAATATACAAGTTCGCAGAATCACGAAAACTTCCGGTATGTTAACCTGGGATCTTCCAAAAAATGAAGGAGGCACTGAAGTTGTTTCTTATTGCCTCGAAAAAAGGGAATCCACGCATAGAGCTTTCACCACAGTGTTGTCTGACTGCTTAGATAATAACTACACCTTCAAAAACCTGAATACGGGATCCGCTTATTTCTTCCGTGTCTCGGCAAACAACGCTGAAGGCACCGGTGTTCCTTTAGATACTGACCTAATTACAATTACCGAGACTCCAGGAGGAGTTCGGAACTTGCAAGTTATCGATACTACTGACAACAGTATTACCTGTAAATGGGATAGGCCAGAGGACGACGGAGGCACACCAATTGTGAACTATCATATCTCATACGCTGAACTTGTTGCTGGTAAGGAAACATACTATGACTTTGACGTCCGACAGCCCGAAGCTACTATAAAAGATCTTGAAAAGGGTAGACCTTACGAAGTTATTATTTGGGCACGTAATGAGGCTGGTCTCGGTTTCCGCGAAAAAATTGGTCCTATTATTTGCCAGGAACTGCTCATTCCACCAGCGATTGACCTGTCATCTATTATTGGTCGCCAAGTGAACTGTAGAGTTGGTGCAGAAATTAGGCTTGATTTGCCAATTGTTGGCACGCCAAAACCAACCATGGTATGGACTAAGGATCGTATCCCGGTCAGGCGAGAACATGGGGTTCTAATTGAACGCACTTCTAATGGTGTTACTATCAGCTGGGGAGAAGTAACTAAAGCAAACGCTGGTCAGTATTACTGCAAGCTTGAATCCAAAGCGGGTACAATTGAGTCATCGTTCATCCTTAACGTCTTTGGTGTACCTGGCAAAGTCCGCGGTCCAATTGAAGCCATTGACATCGATGCGAACGAGATTCACTTAGATTGGGAGATACCAGACGATACTGGTGGTTCTGATATAACTGGCTACGTTATTGAGCGAAAATTAGCTACTATGGATAAATTTCAACTGGTCACTGCTTCGTGCACTCGGTCGCAATTCCGTGTTAAAAAACTTGATGAAAAGTACGAATATGTATTCCGCATATGTGCCGAGAATAAATATGGGCTGGGCCCATGGCTTGAATCGCCAGCATTCGTGACACGCTCTAAGTACAGACGACCAACTGCGCCATCAACTCCAGAGTTTTATGAGGTTGCCGCCAATACCATGACTATGATATGGAATCCACCGCACTCTAACGGTGGTACTGAACTAATCGGTTATTACCTAGAAAAACGAGAAAGGAACGCCATTCTGTGGACAAAGGTCAACAAACGTCCAACTCGAGATCCGGAACACAAGGTTACGGGCCTTCTTGAAGGTCTTGAATACCAGTTCCGTGTGTATTGTGAAAACAAGGTCGGATTTTCTGTTGTCTCTGACCCATCCAAGTTTCAACGCGCATTTGATCAAGTCTCTGAACCACAAGACCTAGAGGTCACAGATATCAACCGCGACTCAGTATCGTTGAAATGGAAGGAGCCGAAATTTAATGGAGGGGCAAACATTACATCGTACAATGTTGAAAAGAGGTCAGGATTGGACAATAGATGGTACAGGTCCAACTTCACATCCGTTACTGACTGTGAATACACCGTTACTGCACTAACTCCAGGAGAAGACTATCAATTCCGTGTCGTTGCACGCAACGCTTTGGGGACGATGTCTAAACCATCCTATCCGACTGAAAAAATTATCCCTCATGATGAGTTCGTCCCTCCACAAATCTTGTTTGAAAAGGAATTGCTAGATGGTGTGTTCACCCGTAACGGCAAAACGGTCGTCTTGAAAGCCCGTGTTACAGGTAAACCAGCACCGCGTATCTGGTGGACTAAAGACGACGCAGAATTAATCCCATCAGCAAATATGGACATCGAACAGGAATCCCAATATCAAATACTTACTATCCGCGATGCAAGAAGGCAAGATTCTGGCGTCTACGAACTTTTCGCCAAAAATCCATGTGCAAAGAGATCATACGATATCGAAGTAAGAGTCCAAGATCGTCCAGGACCACCTGCCGGTCCAGTTAAGTTCACATCTGTTACGGGTGAGAAGATGACAGTGTGGTGGGGTATGCCAAAAGATAACGGCGGCGCAGCTGTTGAAAAGTTTTTAGTAGAGAGACGTGAGACCTCACGTACATCCTGGAATATCGTCGATGCCAATGTTGGTGCTTGTAACCTGACCGTTATCCGCCTATTGAAGAACCACGAATACCAATTCAGAATTTATGGTATTAACAAGTTTGGTATTGGACAGCCGATGCATTCCGAACCAATAATTGCAAAGTACCAATATACTGTTCCAAGCCTTCCAACTGCACTAAAGCGTTCTAACGGAACGAAGGATTCTATTACAATTACATGGACTCGTCCATCAACTGACGGTGGGAATGATATCAAGGGTTACCACGTTGAAAGACGAGAAAAACGCTCACTACGATGGGTACGTTGTTCAAAAGATATGACCTCCGAGTTGCGATTCAAAGCCACTAACTTGGTTGAAGGAAACTGGTACGAATTCAGGGTTTATGCCGAAAATAATGCTGGTGCTGGACCCCCATCAGAAGCTAGTGTACTTATCGAATGCCGAGAACCAGTAAACACCCCTGGTGTCACAGGTGTCGTCCATGTCATAGATACAACTCGAACGTCAGTTGCCATAGCTTGGTCACCGCCGACATATGACGGTGGTTCCCCGGTCACTGGCTATAATGTATATGCGCGAAAGATGCCACCGCCTTCAGTAGCGGTAGATGAGCAAGACACTTCCCAAGCGCAAACCAATTCCGAAGGCGAAGAAGAATTTGCCAGAATGAATATTGACGTTATCAAGGCATGCGAATGGATCATGCCAGGTTTAACACCAGGATGCCAATACCAAATTCGTATTTGTGCAACTAACGCATCGGGTGAGGGCCACTATGTTCAAATGACTGGCCGAATAACCGCAGTAGATCGTCTCGAAAAACCAGATTTTGTTATAGGTTGCGACTTTCGTTCAAACTACATAGTCCGTGCTGGCAAGCCACTTAACATAAACTTACAATATTATGGTCGACCGTTACCAACGGTTACCTGGTACAAAGCGAACTGCGACATTGAAGATAGAGCTGAGATAAAAACCAATGATTGGTCAACTGAACTAAATATTTCAAACACTGAAAGGAACGACTCTGGCAAATATTCGGTTACTCTGGAATCGGGTGCTGGTGATAAGGAACTCAACTTAAATGTTAAGATTCTTGACACTCCAGGTGCCTGTGATAACTTAGAGGTCACAAAAGTAACTCGCGACACTTGTTCAATGACCTGGTCACCTCCTACTATTGACGGTGGAGCATTTGTGAAGTCTTATGTTGTTCAAAAGCGAGAAGTCTCCCGGCGATCATGGATGACTGTAACCAGAAACTGTCAACGTCCAGCATATAGCGTTACTGATTTAGAACCCGGCTCCAACTGGTGCTTCCGAGTCATGGCTGAGAACGAGTTTGGCGTTGGTGAGCCATACGAATTAACAAATTCTGTTATCATGACTGAACTTCCATCTTGCCCAGACAAGGCTGAAGTGGCAAACGTTACAGCCTCGACCATATCTGTCAAATGGACTGCTCCAATTTCCAATGGCGGTTCAAGAATCTCATTCTACATTATTGAGTATAATAAGAAAGGTGCTAAAGTCCCAGGCGGCAGTGACTTTTGGGTCGAAGCCGGCAGGGTTCGTGGTTCTGTTCACACCTATACTATCGCAGGTCTTGAGACTAAATCTGAGTACCTTGTTCGCATCAAGGCTGTTAACGAATCTGGGGCTGGCCCAGAACGCGATGCTTACCCGTCAGTTGTTTGCGAAGACGCGGCAGTTGCGCCAGAAGGTAATTTGACACGACTGTACAATAAAACGTTAACAGCACGTGCCGAACAAGTCGCAATTATCGAAATCCCGTTTATTGGTTCGCCAAAACCGAAAGTTCAATTCTATAAAGGTGAAAATCGGGACAGGAAAATATTTAATGGCGAAGGAAAATACATTGTGCAGACTCTTAATAACGTTGCTATTTTACGTATTCAAGCTACAGGCAGGTCGGATACCGACACTTACCAGGTTGAGCTTGAAAATTGCAACGGTAAGGCAGTTTACCAATTCAATGTGAATATACTAGATGTACCCGGACCTATAGAAGGCCCAATAGCCTTCAGTGAAGTCACCGCTGACTCAATTCAGCTTAACTGGAAATTACCAGCCTTGGATGGTGGTGCAGAAATTAACGGCTATTCAGTCGAATACAGAGAGTATGGTCGCACCACATGGACCCAAATTACTTCATGCACGACAAGAACATTTTTTAAGGTACGTAAGCTGATCCGCTATTCCGAATACCAATTCCGTATAAAAGCTGAAAATAGATTCGGTTTCGGCGAAGCCCTCATTTCTGAACCAGTCAGAGCTGAATATGCCTTTGTAGCACCACATAATCCTTCTACCCCAGATGTATGCCAAATCACCAAGAATTCTGCCAAGATTGAATGGAATCAACCAATTAACGATGGTGGTAAGCGGATCTCCGGCTATTGGGTTGAAAAAAAGGAAATTAACTCTATTGTATGGCAAAAGGAAAACGAAGCTTCCTCAATTACGACAACGGAAGCATGGTGCCATAATCTCATAGAAGGTTTAGAGTATCAATTCCGTGTTCGTGCCGAAAACGACGCGGGTATTGGTCGTCCATCAGAATCATCAAAACCCGTTATTGTCCGCGCGGAAGTTGGTCCCCCAACCGACGTTACCATTGTTGATATGATGTCTAATTCTGTTGTACTGGTCTGGCAAGCGCCACTGAATGAAGGCGGTTCAAAAATTTCACAATATATTGTTGAACGAAGACACCTACCTGACGGCAGATGGTTAAGATGTAACTATAGCAACATTACGGAAACTTCATACACTATAACAGGTTTGACTCCAACGGATACTTATGAGTTCCGTGTAATCGCTAAAAACACAATGGGCACCATCGGTACACCATCGTACACCACTGAACCACTTAAGTGTGAAGACAAATTGGAAACCCCTGCAATCCAATTAGATGCCGCTCTTCTAACGGAATGTTTCTCATTAAGAGCTGGCAACAACTTAATTCTGGACGCCCAGGTTATTGGTAGACCAAAGCCAAAAGTATTTTGGTATAGAAATGGTACGGAAATCGAAGCTGGTGACCGCGCAATTATTCTGCGCGACTTTAAACAATCTTCCGTTACAATTAAGGATTGTAGCAAAACTGATAGTGCAAAATATGAAATTGTCGCTCGCAACCAATGCGGAGAAGTTCGAGAATATATCAATGTCAAAGTATTAGATAGACCAGACCGACCGAAAGGACCGGTTATCATCAGTCGTGTAATGGGCACCAAGTTTGTTATTAATTGGCAAGCACCTATATTGGACGGTGGATCCAGGGTTACACATTATATCATAGAGAGACGTGAAACTTCCCGGCTCTCATGGGTTACTGTTGATGATAATGTTGCACTTACTACGGCTACTATCAGGAAATTAATCAAGGGCTCCGAATATATTACCCGCGTATTTGCTGTGAATGGATATGGCGTATCAGACCCGCTCGAATCAGTCTGTGTTACCGCCCAAGACGCATTTACTGTCTCAGGTATGCCTAGCAAGCCACAGGTTATTACAACATCTAAAGACTCCGTCACCCTAAAATGGGCGAGACCAGATGAGGATGGCGGCAATGATATTTTCAACTATGTCGTTGAACGCAGAGAGAAAGGTGGTCAGAAATGGATTCGAGTTAATAAGCGGGTTCAAATTACTGAGCTTCACTACCGAGTTACTGGGCTCTCAAAAGGATCCGAACATCAATTCAGAATCGCTGCTGAAAATAATGCGGGTGTCTCATACTTCTCTGATGAGTCGATTTTCGTTAAGGTTATTGACCCAACCTTTCCCCCAGCACCTCCATCTAACCCACGTATTGTTGACATGACCAGACAATCATTAACTTGCAGATGGAATACTCCATTGTATGACGGTGATTCACCAGTACTAGGGTATGTTGTTGAGGTCGCGACGATCCCGGAGAAAGGTATTGCCATCGTCGACGAAGGAGAGGTTGCTCCAGAGCTTGATGTAGATGTCGAACTCGAGTGGGAGAGGACCCATATTTCAAAGTATATTTCTAATAACAGTCATACTATTACTGGCTTGGATGGCAACCGCCAATATCAAGTGCGTGTATTTTCTGTCAACGCAGTTGGTATTTCTGATAGGTTCGCTAAATTATCGTCGCCCGTTACTACCCGTGATATCTTAGAGGCTCCAGAGTTCGATATTGACCAAGAAAGTAACGTCATGATCAGGGCTGGAAGACCCCTTATTTTGAAGGTTAAAGCTAAGGGTAGACCTATTCCACAACTGAGTTGGAAAAAGGAGCCATATGGAGACGACCTCATTACTCGTGCTTATATTGATTGTAACGACGGAAAGGCTTATCTGGAAATTGAGCGTACTGGTCGATATGATTTTGGTCGCTATACCGTTGTTGCTGAGAACTCAGCTGCCACACGTGAGTACAATATCAATGTTAAGGTTGCTGACTCACCCGGTCCAGTTGGTCCACTAGCGATAAAAGATATCAATAGGTCATCGTGTACTATTTCCTGGGAACCTCCAACTATCGACGGTTGTGCCAAGATTAAGTATTATGCTATTGAGAAACGGGAGGCCGGACGCAGATCGTGGCAATCAGCTTTGACTAAATGTGATAGACTCTACTGTCGCATCAATGGCTTAGAAGAGGGAACTCTCTACCAATTCAGGGTCTTAGCTGTCAACGAATTTGGTACAGGGGAACCACGAGAATCCGATGAACCTGTTCTAGCTGCTGAAGTACCAACGCCTCCAATAGATATACAACTAACTCAAGTCACTGATACAACTGTCGCACTAAAATGGGGTACACCAGAAAAATCTGGCGGCTCGCATGTTAAAGGATATGTTGTCGAAGCCCAGCAAAAGGGTTCGGAGAAAAAGCAATATGCAGTTATGTGCAAAATAAAAACTACTAAATGTGTTGTCGTAGGTTTAAAGACTGGCGCCGACTACTACTTCCGCGTCAAGGCCTTTAACGACTGTGGTTTGTCGGATCCGCGTGACCTAGTATCTTCCGTTACTGTACTGGAACCACGTGAGGCCCCATCTGTTGATATTTCTGACTTTCCGCAGAAGATAATCAAAGTCCTCCAGGGCAGACCAATTGAAATTAGCCTGCCGATATTCGGTAAGCCAACGCCACAAGTTAGCTGGTATAACGAAAATAACGAAAAACTTACGGAGATCTCCGAAAAGAGACTAATCAGGAACATGAATACACACGCGATTCTCGAACTCAGAGATGCAGACTATTCAGATGTTGGAATATATAAATTGCTCTTACAAAATGACTCGGGAAAATCAGATGTGAAATTGAATTTGCTCGTCTTGGCGCCGCCAACCGAGCCAATTGGTGATATTACGGTTTCCGATATCGATGCCACTACCTGTGTTCTGACTTGGAACCCACCGGCTTACGATGGGGGTGCTGCGTTGTCAAATTATGTCGTAGAGAAGCGTGAAGTCCACCGCCCGGTATGGTCGACAATTTCTGCAACTCAAACAAGAAATACTATGAAGATTTCCAACCTGACAGAAAACACAGAATACGTATTCCGGGTCTCCTGCCAAAACAGGTTTGGTATTGGTCGAGGTGTAATGACCTCCGAGATCTTAGTCAAGTCTCGTTTCCAACTGCCAGGTCCGCCATCTACACCAGACGTCTTGCATATTAACAAAGACTCAATCACCCTTACATGGAATCAACCCGTCTATGACGGTGGAACCGACATTCTTGGATATATTGTTGAGCGTAAACAACCGGAAGGCCAACGCTGGATAAGGGCTACACCACAAATGATTACTGCAACCAAGTTTGTATCATGTAACCTAATTGAGGGGATGGAATACCTTCATCGCGTCAGAGCCATTAATGTCAAAGGCGAGTCGAAACCTGGAAAGTCAACCTATCCAATTAAATGTCAAGACCCTATAGTTCCACCAGGTCCATGTGCAGATTTCCGTGTCACCGACATGACGTCAACATCCTGTTCATTCTCATGGATTGAACCCCAGTTCTCCGGTGGCGCTAAAGTCACTGGATATTACATTGAATTCCGCACTTCTGAAGATTTCTGGCGTAAAGTTAATAACAAACCGATACGTATCTGCGAGTACGTTACGATGAACCTACCCGAAGGAGATGAGTTCAGAGCACGTATCATTGCGGTCAATGCGGGCGGTGAAGGTGAACCAAATGAAATTGAGGTTCCAATAAAAATCATGGACTTAACCGGTCCACCGCTCATCCTAAATCATGACCACTTTGAGGAGCCAATAATAACTAAGCAAAATTCTATGATCTCCTTAGTGGTTTGGTTTAAATCAAAACCTTTACCAGACATTAAATGGTCCATGGAAGGATGCAAAGATGTTGAAAAGCGAGCTATGATAGCCAAGCATTACGATCATACCGAACTCATGATCCGGGAGGCGGATAGATTTACCGACGCCGGTACATACAAATGTACATTGACAAACAATTACGGAGAAGATGATATCATCATCCCCGTCCAAATAATTGGACGACCAGATCCACCAGAAGGTCCACTTCAATTTGGTGACAAAACTATCAATTCAGTGAAGTTGATCTGGAAACCAGTTATTAATGACGGCGGTTCGGCGATAACCAACTATATTGTAGAATACGGATGTATCAATCGCAAGCGAACTATACAATCCGAGCTAAAAAACCGTAATACTTCGCATGTTGTTACCGGCCTCCAAGAAGGTGTGGAATATCATTTCAAAGTCCGTGCCGAAAACTTTTATGGACTCTCTAAAGCACTAGAGGCAGGTGAACCTGTTATTCCGCGCAACCCCAAATTTCCACCAACAGAACCACTCCATGTTGAAATTAATGAGGTCACAAAACATTCCATTGGTCTTTCATGGGCTAAACCAATGGACGACGGTGGTTCTAGAATTTTGGGCTATCACATCGAGAAGAAAGAAACAAACTCTGAACATTGGTTCAGATGCAACAAGGTGCATACACCCAATATGACGTTCGTCGTCTCTGGATTGGTCGAGAATGCAAAATATCTCTTTAGAATTGTTGCCGTGAATGATGTCGGTGAATCGGAGGTGTCTGAGCCGTCAGACATCGTCCAATGCAAACTTCCATTTGAAGTTCCATCGGCCCCACAAGAAATTGAAATCCAACACCGTACCAAAGATTCTATAACCGTTGCCTGGAACAAACCAGAAGTTGATGGTGGTAAACAAGTCCAGGGATTTCTTGTTGAATACAGAATCTACGGTTTTCACGTATGGAAACAGGCCAATGATGAAATTATCATCGACAAAGTCATGCAAGTTGGAGGTCTGGATGAGGGAACTGAATATGAGTTTAGAGTTTACGCTGTGAACGAAATGGGTACGTCCAGACCAAAGGTCTTCGAAGGAACTGTTGCTACAAAGAAAGCAGTAGGGGATCCGCCCGAAGTTGACAAACCACTTGAAGATGTCGCTATACGCAGTGGTGGAATATGCCGATTTGAGTGTCATATAAAAGCTCAACCGGCAGCTGATATTGAATGGTTTAAGTTCAACGAGAGATTAGTCCCGAGCAAGAAATACAAATTCGATACTGATGGACCAATGCAAGCATTGATTATACATAATGTCAGCTACGGTGATGAAGGCAGCTATTACTGTGCCGCTCGAAACCAATTTGGACGTGAAGAAATTTCAGCACGGCTGACTGTTGAGTCCGAACCAAAGTTCGACCAAATCTACAAATTTAGAAGTGACTTACAATTCAGGCAGGGTACCTCGATCACCGTAACCATACCTTATGTTGGTAAACCAGAACCATCAATCTTATGGAAGCTTAATGGTCAAAGATTCAGTTTTAAAAAAATGGCTATAGAAACCACCGATAAGTATACGTACCTAATAATCCCGGAAGCCGACCGGGCTACACATAGCGGTAAATACTCCGTCAATTTGACCAATCCCCATGGGTCAAATACTTATAACGTCAACATTGACATCCATAAAGCTCCCGACGCACCGATGGAATTACGATTTGTTTCTACAAACTACACATCTATCAAATTGGCTTGGGATGAGCCAAAGGACAACGGTGGTTCCCCTATCACTAATTACATCATAGAAAAGAAACAAATTATCGAGGGCGATGATAATAAATGGGCATTAGTTACCTCATCTATTTTAACAACTGAATACATTGCAGAAGGCTTGATACAATCTTGCGCATATAGGTTCCGCATATGTGCACGAAACTTGGTTGGCGTCTCCGCGTTTACTGATATTGATGAGCCTATACTCGCATCCCCTCCATTTAACTGCCCGGGGCAACCAACGGACATCGTTGCCACGAACGCTCGTGGATCCAGGGCGATGATCGCATGGAAGGCACCAAAAGCTGATGGTGGTAATAAAATAAAATATTACCACATTGAAAAGCGTGAAAGGCGATGCAGACAGTGGATCCGCGCCCACAGCGATAGTGAATTTATTAAGTATACCAACCATTCGGTCGATGACTTGATTGAGGGACTCTACTATGAATTCAGAGTTATTGCGGAAAATGAAGCTGGTTTATCCAAGGCATCCGCAGCTTCTCAGCCAGTTAAAGTTGGCGCAAGTGTTACAAATATGGCTCCGGTCATAGTCGACCCATTGCGTGATATGGTTGCTAAACCGGGTCAGAACTTGAATCTTCAATGTAAAGTATCTGGTACTCCAAAGCCAATCGTAAAATGGTATAGAACCGGATGCGAGATTCAAGGAAGCAATAAGTACAGCATTCGTGAGGGTAGAGGAAATTACTTTTCTTTGACGATTATGGATTGCGGCTCGGAAGATGAGACCGAGTATTCTGCAAGAGCTATGAACTCATCTGGAGCTATACATATGACCGCCAAGGTAGTCGTTCAAATTTCGGCCAAAATAAAGTTACCTCGACACATGATGTACGAAGCCACAAAGTGTAGAAAACATGAAGTGGTTTCCATCAAAATACCAATAGAGGGGTACCCCCAACCCGATGTTAGCTGGTCAATACAAGGCAATTTGATTCTCAACGACTCAAGACATAGCATTCACACCACTTCATCGTTTACGTCTTTAACAATTAATGACGCTGATCGCAGAGATTCCGGTTTTTTCGTTATACAAGCTAAAAATAGATTTGCGACCGACTCAGTCACTGTGGAGTTGTTGGTGGTTGACGTTCCGCAACCACCTGAAAATATTAAAGTATCGGAGGTTACTCGTGAC
This sequence comes from Mesochordaeus erythrocephalus, assembly GCA_004367975.1. Taxonomy (NCBI): domain Eukaryota; kingdom Metazoa; phylum Chordata; class Appendicularia; order Copelata; family Oikopleuridae; genus Mesochordaeus; species Mesochordaeus erythrocephalus. The sequence goes on from SCLF01022266.1 coordinate 57,425, forward strand.
TCATGTTACCTAAGTTGGACAGAGCCACGTGACGCCGGTGGACTAATGTTACAGAAGTACTCCATTGAGATGTGTCCAACTTCATCTAACAGATGGACTCAAGTCTCTTCTACCAGAGCTAATCACTATACTATTATTAACCTATCTGGTCGCACTCGATATCAATTTCGAATCCTCGCCATTAATGATATCGGTGCGTCAAAACCATGTGCACCATCTGAGACTATCACGACTAAAGAGGACAGAATTATTGCCTCCAATTATGACGACTGGGTGGATCCATTAGATAGATTTCAGCCATATGTCGCACAAATAATTGATGGTGTCTTGACCGAGAAATACCATATTTGCGAAGAAATTGGTCATGGAGTCTTTGGTGTTTGTCACCGTGTTCAAGAGATAGCTACCGAAAAGGCCTATGTTGCTAAGTTCATGAAGGTTGACGGCGCTGATAGAGTGCACGTCAGGCGTGAGATTGATATTATGCGGAAATTACAGCATCCAAAAATACTTCAATTGCACGAAGTGTGTGACATGCGCAACGAAATTGTTATGCTGACTGAGTTTATTTCCGGTATGCACTTAATGGAGAAGCTCGCTGATAACAGATTTGATTTGAATGAACAAAAATGCATCGGTATTGTCAAACAAGTATCCGAAGCCCTTGCATTCATTCATTCACAGAAGATTGGCTACTTTGACTTGAAACCAACTAACATAGTTTTTGTCACTAAAAGAAATAATCAACTAAAATTGATGGATTTTGGGCAATCACGTATTCTTTCGCCGGGTGAAACTATCCGCATGGCCTATAGGACGCCAGATTTCATTGCTCCTGAAATTGTTACTAACGACAATGTTAGCTTGACAACCGACATCTGGGCACTTGGTTGCCTTGTGTTCTTCATGGTAACTGGTAAATTACCATTTGCTGGTGAAAATGAGGAAGAAACAAGAAATAATGTCATCGATAGTGAATACGATTTCAGTATTCCAGAATTCACTAACGTTACCGATGATTGCTTAGATTTTATCGAACGTTGTCTTCAAAAGGAGCGCAAGTTTAGAATGTCATCGATTGGTGCCGTTCAACATCCATGGTTGCAACCAGTTCACAAAGAGCTTAACCGCGAACTAATAATGCAAAGGCAAAAGCCGATCAATACTACTCCACACAGAGATATCTACAAGAAGAACAAAAATACTGACCAATCCGATTCACTGGTGGGTATCGCCAAGTGGGCAACGGGAGGAGCACTCAAATCTCACAGAGGTCACACAATATCGAAAGTACGCACGGCACCATGGGATCTGACACCGCAGGTCCGCCATATGCAACACGTAATAGTCAAAGAAGGACAAACACGAAAACTCTTATGCAGAATTGATAATGCCACTGGCAATGAAAAGATCACCTGGTATCACAATAATATTGCTATAGACACTGACTTTACTGTAGACGATGATGGTAATGAGATAAAAAATAACGATAAATATGAGGCAGAATTTACTCCCGAAAAAGGTGCCTCTCTGTACATTGTTGGCGTCAAGGAGAAAGACGAAGGTAACTATAGGGTTCGGGTTGAAAACTCGTTCGGTTACTCCATTTCGTCATGTGAAGTCTGCGTAGAAAGACGGTCTGATAGAACTTTAACTAGAACGAAGAGATCCCTTTACATGAAACACAAGGTTCACAAGGGTGCTCGCGGTCGTGAAGTACAAACGCTCCGTCGACCGCCCGAATTTACCCTTCCATTGTACAATCGCAATGTAATTGCTGGTGAACGAGTAGAATTTGCTGTCACTGTAACCGTACACCCTGACCCAGTTATAACATGGTTCAAAGACGGTCAAAAGATCACCCCACATCCGGACGATCTTGTATATGAGCTTGTCAAACAGAAGGGCCTTTACTCATTAATTATCCATCACGCCAACCTCGACATGACAGGTGAATATACTGTCCATGCTAAGAACCCGTTCGGAGAGGATACATCTAAGGCCGTTCTTACTGTATGTCCGGTTCCCGAGAAACAAAAGATCACCGTTAGACCAATGTTCCGGCGTCTCTTGTCTAATTTGGAAGTTGAGGAAGGCCAACATGCTCGTTTGGATATCCGAGTGACCGGCTTCCCTAAACCAATACTCAAGTGGGAAAAAGACGGTCGCGAAATTACGCCAACAGAACATCACCAAATTGTGTGGGAATCCAACCACGACTGCTACCTTATCTGTTACCACACATTCGGTATGGACAGTGGTCTCTACAAGGTCACAGCCACTAACTCTGCTGGCATTGCCTCCTGTCAAGCTAACTTGGCAGTAAAGCCAATTACGTATGAACGTAAGACGAAATTGAATGAAAACGCAGATTTGATCGCGACATCCAAGAGGGCTAAACTAGCACGCCTTATTGCTGGTGTCACTACACCAGTTGTTCTGAACGAACGAGCAAAATTAGCCTTAATTGAAGCTGAGCACCAAGCAAGACAACTGGCAATGGAAGGTGTAGAATCTAGTGATATCAATCCCGTGACTGAACTAGACTTAACAAAAATTAAGGAAACGGAAATAAAGATGCCATACACGATACCCGAAAGTCGTGAACACGAATCGGCTTCTTTAGATAAGTCTATCGAATTCTTTCAACCAATTTCCGATATGAAATGGTATCGATCATCAAAGAAGGCGGCTGAAATGATTGACCCAACATTAGAAGGCAAAAGGCCAGAGATGAAAAAAACGAAATATCAAAAGCAACTTTTAATTCCAGACACAAGTGGGCTTATACCACCAAAAAGAGTCAAAGCAGATTTGAACTTAACATCTGACAAATACAGAACTCTCGAAACAATATTGACCGAGAAGGATAAGATTAATGTGCGCACTGTCAGGCAAGATCCTAATATATCCTGGATTAAATGCTACAGACCAGAACTCGACGATTATCTTGTATTGAAGCCAATCGAAGAATATATGAACGAAGTTCGCGCCAAAGATATTCTTTGCGAAGAACAAGTCGAGCGTGAGTCCCTTCGAGTAAAAAAGTTCAAGAATCGAAAGGAACTCCGAAAGGAATTATTTGGTGAATCTGACGACGAATGTGATCTAACGGAAGTCAAAGTACCAAAAAAGAAAATGTTTATGGGCAGGTCATCTCACGAACTTGAGAAACGCCATAAACAACTGTTGCCCGATCGTGATGCCAGAAGAAGGGAAAGGGTCATGGGCGACGATTCCGATGATTACTGCATGGTAAATATAAAATCAGGATCATTCAAGTATGCCGGGGTTACTCAAAGACTTGAGGTTGAAGCTAAACGGCAAAACCAATATGAGCTGAACGAGGAGCATTTGAGAAAAATAAAATACGTTGCAACAGCTGACGATGACCAGACATATTTGGATACACTGACACAGAAAATATCAAAAAATACTGAATATTTGATCCACAAAAAGCCGCTTGACGAGGGAGACTTTGAGACGGCTGAATACCTTCGCCCTGTAAAGGATCAAATTGGACGCAGATATGATGCTGATTATGACACAGATGAAGAAAACAGCACACGTCGAACCAGACGGTTCAGAAGGGATTCGGGATCATCCATCTTCACTCTCCCGGGGCGTCACGGACATTTCGAAGAAGAAGTTGGAGATGAAACCCTTGAGTTTACTTCATCTAAATTAAAGAGATCGAAAAAATTTGGGACTTCATATGAAGGTATGCTAGTCCCAACCATTGAAACGGCACCTGCTATGCAACTCCGCTTGAATAGCCATGTGGTTCCAACGGGAATGTGTACTAAGTTTATGTGCTCTGTTACTGGCAAACCAGCACCCAAAATAGTGTGGAGTCACAACGGTGACGAGATAAGATCATCGCCAAAATATGAGATGGAAAATATTGCAGGAGTCGTTACCTTAAAGATCAATTCCTGCAATAACGAAGACGCGGGTACATATAAAATGAACGCGTCCAACGTCGCCGGTGAAACATCTGACTATGGGAAACTTGAAATTGGTGCAAGCGATTTCTCTGTCGGCAAAAATCAACGAGGTGTTGATGAAGACGCCATGAAAATGTCTTCCCTGAAAATGGGAGAGTGGGCTCAGCGTGAAGGTTACCGCAGATCTACCGAGGCGACCTCAATGAAGAAGACTCATATTGCAGGTGAACCGTACTTTTTGTCTAGCCCACGTGACCAAACCGTTGCTGAAGGCGAAAATGCAAAATTTACGGCAAATGTTGATGGTAGACCAACCCCACGTAGCACTTGGACCCGTATGGGCACATCGCTCAGGGACAACGAAAAATATACCATCCGATCCATCAGAAACCAACAGACGTTAGAGATTAAAGGCGTCTCAGTCGTGGACTCTGGTGAATACGGGATTACAATATCATGTGTGAATGGTGAAGAAACTGCCAGATTCAACTTGAATGTTGTCGGTCGCTCATCTGTACTCAGATCAATGGGCATGTCACCAACTGGATCTGGCTCGTCTAAAAAATCGGCAAAAGCCCCCGTTATAACATCCCAATTGCATGCTTCATTGAAAATGGATGGAACTGTCCAATTAGAATGTTCAGTTCTGGATCCACAATCAATACGTAATGTTGTTTGGTATATCAATGATCAAAGTATTAATCGAAATGACGTCCGCAGAGTTCAATCTAGTGCCATCGATCAATTCACTTTGACGATCCACAACATTTGTGATTCCGACGCCGGTCACTATGCTTGTCACATGTCTGGCTCACGGGATTCTATAACAACATCATGCGAATTGTCCACCGAAAGAGTCCAAGGCTATGTTAATAACATCAATAATCGTCTCTCTAAGTTCGATATTGTGCAATTGACCGATGAATCAACCCTTTCAATCGAATCATTGCCTTCCACATTGGATGTTAAGGCTGGCCGTGTTCTATCACTTTCAACTACATATACTGGTAACCCAACCACCATCTTGTGGTCCCTTAGAGGCGTACCACTTTCCGATGGAGCCGACGGTGGTAGAATTTCTATCGAAACAACATCCAACTCATCAACCATCACTGTATTATCTGTTCAATCAACGGATGCAGGCATGTACAAGTTAAACATCGAATCTGCAACAGCTTATGAATTCTCAACTGCTAATGTTAACATTATCGAGTAAATTTTCTAACTTTCATGATTACCATGAATCTGTTTGAGTATTCCTGGCATTTTAAATGTTAAACCAGTTATACAGAACGCTAGTGCAATGGGTTTCCGATTGATCAATCATGTGGGGAGTCGTCAAACCTTTCACTTTAGTTGATGAAACGGTACCCAAATCCACTTTTCCTTTGCATACTGATGTTTAGCTCGGCCAGTCTCTATGGTCTATCCAGGCTTCGCTTACTCTTGTACAGATTTTCGCAAACTAGTACTAATTTCGATTCAAATTATTGTAATGTGTCTATTACACGCCTTACTTTACTATTTACAAATACTGTGAAAACCAACATGACTGATAGCACACATATTTTGAATAAAACCAAATTTACTATAAGTTGTTTTTTATGTTGTTAATGGTTACATAACTTGGCGTATTTATTGTCGTTCGGCACGAGCTGCTAGCCTAATTCACATGTTGAAGGCTTATCTGCAGTTTTAGCGTCTTCGGCAGGGGTCTGCTATTTCTTGTAAAATTAAAATAGTATAAATTGGTTTACCCGGTTCCCGTCCAGAAAAGAGAAGCGTATTTGTTGACGCGTCGTTCATAATTGTGGCGTAACATTCGTAATGATATATGTATGTCGACCGAGTTTACTTTCGGTATGCACTTTCCAGATAAACTTACTAGTCGAACATCAGCATTGTTAAATGAGTTCATTCAGACTTTGATTCAAAACTAAGTAACCTAGATTTTAATAAGACTATAAGTAAGGATACCCAAATATTAAGGTAATGAATACTCGTTACATAACACGAATATTCTATAACATGTTAGGATAATTAAGTCTATTCAATTATCTATATTTAGCCTATTGGAATAATAATAAATAATAGTCATAATCAGAATTAATTAAGTTTCAGCGTCGCAATTTTCGATATGTTGGTAAAACGCTCCTCCACTAACGATGCAACCTGTGTTTTGTATATAGCTACTATAAGTAGAGCTGTGTGGGGTAAAATTAAGTTATTCTTGATATTATGGATGATAGACTTTTGATCCAGAATCCGCTAGAAGTTTGATGTCTGTACCAGATATGGACGCAATAAAAATAAAAGTGACTCCCGATATATATACAGGGTGTTCTTTTTCATCTGTCACAAATGAACGCGCTCTTAAAAAATCTACTCTTCCGAACATTTGGAGTCAAAATATTTAGTGGCCCTGTTTTCTTCTTTTTAATTCAAAGTGGTTAACATTTGTCCCTATAACCTACGCGCACAGTGACCTGAAAGATTTAAGGTTCATCTCACTATATCGTTCTTTAAATTCTTCCATATCTTTCAAATCGCTCGATCGAAATAGTCCAAATTTTTGTGATAGGTGCACTCCAATGCAGTAGTCGTTATGCCCCAAATTCCACAACCCAATGGATTTAAATCAGGGCTTGATGGGGGCCAAAAGTCGGCGAGCCAGAAATTTACAATGTTTTCTGCCACGAAGTGCTGAGCTTTTCGCTGTATAACAAGGTGTGCCATCTAGTTTCAATTTGGATAAGTCTTCTTTAGCCAAGGAATAAGTTTAGACTACAATATGTAAATATAGACGTCTGTTGTTACTTTGAAACCCTTTGGAACTCGGACCAAGGGCATTTTCGTGCCATCAGACGAGAATACTCCAAGGTACATAATATTCTGTGGATGCTTCGTAATACCATGAAATTTGACATTTTCTTCAGCTTTGTCAACCTTGAGCTTTGTTAATTATCTGGTGTTCCTGCGATT
>SCLF01022378.1:0-12557 GCA_004367975.1 Mesochordaeus erythrocephalus
CAAAAACTCTGCAGGAATATGTTAAAATTATATTCCTATCTTGTCTGTATCGGGCTCCACAGCCTGTCTAGAAAAGGGACAGCTTATTTGAAACGGCCCCCAACGTAGGCAACCATTTTGTGTGTCGTCTATTCCTGATATTAACACAAACGTAATGTAGATAGCGACCGGAAAGCAAAATATAAATCACTTTAGCAGTGTGAGTATTCGACTCCCTACGATTATTAATCAAAGTGGACCAAGAAAACTAGAAAAGTCTTGTAAACATTTATTAGCGTTAGGCATACTTATAATCGATACTTGTGGCGGATTTTATTCATGTAGGTAGATAAACCATAGACTTACAGTTGTTATGTGATGAAGACAGCCCTTTTGGGGATTTCTCAAGCACGATTTATGACGTCATAGTTAATAGAATAAAAATCGGTTCCGTTGGGTTTTCTACCAAGGACCTTACGCTTACTGGCCTGAAGCTCTACCGCTAAGCCAAGAACTTGGTAAATTTCCATTAACAATTCCACTTCACTTGCCTCACTATGGACTCGAACCCTGCTCGACATTTTATTCTATCTTGATGCTATACGTATATATACCATGTGAGCTATAAATATGAGGAATTTCAGGAAAATTTTGAATAAAGTCAAATCTTAGAAATATTAGGGAACATATGCGAAATTTTATTACATCACTGGAATGACTGATAGATTTTTTATAACAAGCTGAAATGCCGTGGATTTACAAGAGGGTTAAATTAAATTTATGTCACTATTAATGGTTATTTTATACGTTCTGCTATACTTGTTACGAATGCACAACAATTATTCTTAAAATGTTTCAAAACAGAACTTTTATAGACAAGTTTCGCATAATGGTGGTGCGTTGATAAGGGTCATTCGCCAGTCATGCGACACACACGTAAAACCTGCTGATTGTGATCACTACAGCTGTGTTCTGCCATAATGGGTTATTTACGGAACATAATCTGATGTTTTTTCAGTGCGAGCAACAATCCATTTTTATAAATAAATAGAAGAATATTTACAAACTTGAAGTATAATAACATATGACCCCAACTGGTTATAGGGCCACATCTTATATGGACACCTACTAGTTATGGGGACAAAATCGGTAAACTTGGTCTCCAATAACGAGTACGTGGTATATCCCAATTGGAGGTCGTGGGACAAAAACATCGTTGCTGTAAATGCTCAACTTGCGGGGTGTAGTAAATTGGTAGGTACAGAGCAAGTTACACCCCGCTCGTCGAGTATTTACAGCAAGGAATTTTTAGTCCCACGGCCTCCAATTTGGATATATATTATAATTTTTATACGGTGCTCCAATAAAATACTTGGCAAGATTTTAATAATATTTGACATCAAGTTTGTAAGACTGTACCAAATTTCCGGTAAAATTTCCAACTCGTGGTGGATTAGTAATAAAAACAGTAATGGCTTTTGTGCTCAAAACTACAGTTAACGTAAACTTTTGTCAAGGGAGTTAAATATAGTTATTTAACGTAGGGATCATAGCGTTACGAGCGTCTACGAGTTAACAAAGTTACTCTGCATTCCAGACCAAACGGGAAATATTTTACTTCCCACGCCTGTTGATAATAGAGGGAACCCGGTATTTCAATAATAAAATATGACTTTTGTGAATATTTTGTAATTAACTTTGGTCGTCCAAATTTTTTGGCAAAATGCCATCTCGACTCATTGCATTTGGGCTTATGGCCGAGATACTAGATAAACGAATAACTTACGTTATTCGAAATTACAAGGGTTTGACTTGAAAATAACCACACTTGAATGCCTGCATATAGCCTGGATCATATGTATAAAAACACAGACTTGAGTTATATGCAAAGTACAAAATACATTTTTTTAAATGATTAAGTCTAAGAAAACATATCCAAACGTATTTGTAATAACGAATATATAACTTAAGGGTATAACCAATTATACAGATTGTTCTTTTTTGTGCTTATTCGGAGCGTTTCGGAAAATGGAAATAGTGCCAAATGATTAAGTTTTATACAGAACAACCTCTTCAGGAACTTTGGATTACCCACTTATCTCTTTTCATGAACCTTGGAGCACTTTCTATTACTCATTACTGGTGAAGGTCAAGCTATTTTTTCTCAACCCTAGTAATTTAACTCCACTGTAAAATCGTTTTAACGTATTTCAATCAACATTACAGGCCCATAAATAGGTTCTAATGAATTGTGTCCTGGAACTTAATCATTTAACGTTATTTGCGTTTTTCTAAAAGCATTTAGATACGCGAAAACGGGAACATAAACGTACAATGCTGCGTCACACCCTTGAAATGAATTGTTGCCATAAATAGTCTTTATATATTAATGTAAATCACTAATTGGACATCTGGACCACGAATGGTTAATAATAGAACCTTATACGTTTTTAGTCTTATCGTTGAATCACACTCAGTAGACCTAATAGCTCTTAGCAAAGCAATTGACCACGTAAAAAGCTACCCAAAGGTATACAATAGTGAAAGCCGGAAGTTATTCGGCTTTCGTCAATAAACAGGTGAAGGATTAACATTATGAAGACAGTACCCTTAATCCTCATGTTCCTTTTAAAAGAACAAGCGGTAAATGGATTATTGTAGCTTAACCCGTATGCTGCAGACATGGTTCTACCCCACGCTGCAATGTGTGTGTTTGACACTAGCGGTCGGGATGGAGCGTGAAAGAATGAATAGAAACCGGAAGCGAAATAAAAAATGAATAAAAACTTGGAAAAACATTTTCGAGTTTTTTTGAAGTTCGGACGAAAAGTCAAAAAAACATCAAATATGCAATCTTCCGTAAAACTTGAGAAAGAATGAGACACAGTGGGTATATCTCTCGCTAGAAATTGAGTAATATATTATGAAGGGGCTAGGCGCGTCAGAGTTAAAATAGTAATTTCGCAAAAACACACGTCGGGACCACACTAGGAGCTTCACACGTGTTAATTAATGTAATTTCGAGAAAAAATACTTTTCAGTAGAAATTGCCAATAATTACCCATTAACTAAACGAAATTTTGACCCATTAAGCACATCTTTAGAAAATGGAGACATCGAAATTAATTCTAAAAAACTTAGCGAAATGGCGTAAAAGACCCACATCGGCAACCTAGCTGTGCGTGAGGTCTTCAGACGAAATTCGGGCGTACTTATACCACGCTCCCCTTACCAAAATGAATTCAATATTTCAATGCAATCATCAAGTATTGAATACATTTTGGGCCTATAAAGTTCAGCGTTGCAAATTTATATAAATATAATTTATTAAAAATAAATACATTGTCAAACGTAGCAAGAAGGTGTATCTGGAAAAAGAGCGGTAGTAAGCTGGAATCATCGGTAGAAAATTGGAGTCGTCGGCGAAGAAAAATAAGTTCGCAACCAATCAACAAAAAAGGCGGAGGACACGGGTAAAAATCGAGGTTAGCCAAAATATATATCTAAATTAGCCCATCAAATAAAAAAGTAAATCGGAAATGCCGTAATTGCACAAATTAAAAGACAATTAAGTCGGCGGGAGTAATTAAAGACGAAGGAGTTGATGGACCTCGGTAGGTTAATTACCTCCCAGACTGCAATGATGGCGACACAAAAGGCGTCCACGAATCCGTAGAAGACTGGAAAAAAAGATAACACAGCACAATGAGACAAACAGCAGGAGCATGGGAACAGTAGTGCCATAAAAAAGACATAAGCATACCAAAAGAAGACGAGTATGCCCACCTAAGCAGCCTTGGAGAAGGCAAAATACACCATACAGACCTAGAATCATGCCATAAATGTGAGATCAAAAAACACAAGAAAGAAAGCTGCTGGGGGACAAGAAGAACGTGCTCGTTATGCAGTAAAAAAGGACACACCGGTACAGCGAAGGACTTCCATAATTCAAAAAACTATTTATGTTAAAAGAACTTTTTTAGAAAATAAAATGAATAAAAAAAAACGTTTTTAATATAAACAGTAGACGTGGAGTCAACAAGGCAAGAGTATGGTGACCATACCCCACGAAGGCTAGTAGGTGAAACTATGTTGCGGAAATTGCAAAATAGCGAGGCAACATTAATAACCAATACAAATGAAAATGTAACAATTGTGAAAATTTAAATTTTGAAGGAAGCGTAATCAAAAACCAAACTATTTTTATCACAAACCAAAACTACATAACCATCTTGGGGACAGATATTTTATGTTTAAAATCTAACTGGGTTGTGCACTATAGGGGAGTTGAGAACACCCTTATATCTGTTATGCGGAAAAAAGCGTTTTCCGCAAAAAGTTTTTTTCAAAAAATAAAATTTCAATTCCTCAAAACGGAAGTTATTATAAAGGGGAAAATAAGTAAACCACCCACTACGGTGTAGTTTATGACAAAACTGAATGTAGAGTAAACAAACTAAGTATAGCTTTGTATAGCTAATATCGGGTTTCCATAGAAAATGAGACCCAGGAAACACAATAACTTAGACACTGGTAAACAGACTTCAGGTATTGAGAGAAATAACGCTGGTGAGTGAAATAACGGAGACAGGGAAAGGGAGAGTAAAAGGTACAGCCTTGGAAATCCAGGTCATATACATAGCGGAAATGGCAGCGCCAATTCCAGCAACATACCAAGGAAATAAATGGGAATGGGCGGGAGAAGCCGACGAAGCACTACAAAATTTGAAAAAAATAATAATTTCTTCAACGCTAAACCTAAAAATCTCAGATAATATGGAGGACATTTTTATACTGGAGAGCGATACTTCAGAGAAAGCAATGGAGCAGTGTTATACGTTTGCACGCAAAAGAGGGAGGGGGAAATGGGGATTGAGGTAAAGAAGGGGGGAGGGAGTGGATTGTGAGTAAAATGGACTTGTTCACACTCCTGACTGTTTGAGAGCAGTGGAATTATTTTTCAAAATGTTCTCAGAGAACCAGGAACTCCAAGGGGTTAACCTACGAAAATAGACTTTCGGACCAGAAGGAGAAAATCTCCAAGCATTTGGAAGAAATAGGGGAATTTGAGTCCAAATAAAAATAAAAAAACCAAAGTAGATGGTAATCTCAGATTTGTTGGGTAGAAACAATGTAAATGAAGAAATTGGAAGGAAGAAGGTGAACTTAGTGGAAAAAACGGGCTGAGATATGGCGAACGAACAAAACAATGAACCAACAATTCTTACCTAGAAAAAAGTGATATCGAAACTTCGAAGAAATTGGTCATACCGAAAAGGTTCATACATGAGACTGATAAACGACAACTTCTTTTGAGTAGTTCAAACCAAATCTGAAACCAAAATAACCACCCTTGGAATAATCAGTAACACCCTCAGAGCCGTGGCAACGTTTTGCAGTAGACCTAATTGGACCACTCCCACCTACAGATAAGTGCTACAATTACGCACTAATAGGAAACGGGTGGAATTTCAAAAAGAAATGAAAATCCGGCCGAACTACAGAGAAAGGAAATACTGACTCGTGATTCGTCCAAAACGTCCGAGGAGAGCCAATGGGGAAGACGGAATGGAAGATGTGCTGGAAAAGCTGAAAAAGCTACAAACTATAGAACACCGAATCTTCGAACAGAAAGTAAAAACCCCAGAAAAGGGACCTGTGGGAAAGAAGAACCTCAGGTGTGAAGATATTCGACGAATCATTGATACAAAAGAAAAGAAGGGGGAAAAATTATGCCAGAAGATTTGGAAACCTATAACGTTCAGCTTTGAAAATATATACAAATAAAAATGTATTCAAAATAAATTCAAACGTATCAAGCAGGTGCATATGGATAAAGACCGGTAGTAAATGTGCAGCTGGAATCATCAGTATCACGTTTAAGCACACAATCGTGAAACTGATTAGTTCATCTCTAGACATCCATATGTTTAGTATTTATTATGGGTATGATTGATAGTTTCAATATAAAATATCCAGTTTAATTTGCTGACAATGTCGTTTAGTTTTCTATTGAACATGACAGAAATGATTGGCTGCCATTTGGTCGAAATTATTTTTCGTTTCTATTCAAAAAGTTCTCCCATGAATATTGTGAAATATATCGTCCAGTTTCTTTACCGCAATTTTCGGTTTTTCGTTTTTTCGGGTTCATTTCCGGTCAAAATTTATGGTCGATTGTTATCCTAAAATACGCGCAAAAAATTCTGTTTAGTAGTAATGTTTAAAGATTTCCTAACTAAGAACGGGGGAAACGTCGAAAACAAAATTATTATTGTTTGTAGCTAAAAGTGGTTAGAATTTTGCTATTATTATCAAAGCTTCTTGTAAATTTTGTAAGTCTGAACGGTTTCCTTGAACGATATGCGTAAAAACATAAACCTTTACGCTAACCTGCATAATTCGCTAAAGAGTTAATCTCCTTAGCAAAAGCTTACATTAACTCCAAAATTATGCCCTAAATACGAAATGACTTGTTCGTATTGTAATTTCAAATATACTTTTAAATTATGCCATACAATCAAATTGCTTGAATATGTAAGCCTATTATTGGGTCGAATCGTTTGTCGCGTTTAGTTTGAAATAGCTTGACGTCACATGTTGCATAGGAAGTAATTATTTAGTAATTAATTGGAATTATTTGATACTTCTTTGTTAATAATCCTCCTATATCTGTATCCAATCTTTCTCTTTTCCAAATTTAATATTTTCAATCAATATTATTGATTTATACCTTTATGGCGAAAAGAAATATCAGAATATTATATTTATGAACCCATCTGGATGGAAGATTTTATAGAGGTAGGCGAAATACTTTCAAGTGAACTAATTTATGAGAACAAAAGAGACGATCTTGGAGAAAATTTCGACAGGTTCACCATATATTCAATAACAAATACTTATAACCGATATAAGAACGTAATTCTTTTTCTATGCCAACAATGATACCCGAAGAACATTAATAAAATGGAGCTGTGTTATGGCGGTTAAAAGACTTGGAGTTGTAGGGGGAAAGCCGTTGGATTTCTAAAAAAACGGGAGACTACTTCAGTATATATTTAATATAAATGGTGTTTTTAACGTGAGATCATTATTTTATTTCTATGACAACATGGATACCCAGAGAAAATCATAAATTGAAACCGAGTTCCTACCGTTAAAATTCTTGGAGGCGTAATTAGTAAACCGTTGAATTTCTGCAAAAAAACGCGATACTCCTCAGTGTATATTCAATGAAAATTGAATAGTATCTCAAAAATATTTTCGAGATATCTGTGTTTTGGACGTTTTCTCTCTTCGCGGTATCCGCTGGTTAATTCGTACTGTTAGTTTGCTGTTATACTGAATTCCTCCCACTGCTCCCCCTTACAATGTTTTCCGTCATTTTGTTACGTATTTTGAGACCGGAAGTATCACCGGAAGTGTAAGCTAAAAACCGGTAATGACAATGTCCTAATCGGAATCACAGCAAATTGTTGTCAGGGAAGATCTTTGGTAGAAAAATCTTAGTAGGCTCATACAAAAGTTCATATTTTTACAATTTAAAACAGTACTTCTCTGCATAGAATTTGCTTTAGCACATTTTAGGATAACTCTTGATCACGAATTTTTACCGGAAGTTTCCCAAGAAAATCGGAAAATGTCGGTCAAAACCTGGAAAAATAAATTTGCTTGTCAAAGTATACCGTATCAAAAATGTTAAGCGTGTATAATGGTACCTAACTATCAATCTTCATCATTGAACTAATTGATGAAAAATGAAGAATAATTGCATGGCAAATCGAATGCGTACAAATATCCATCCATCGTTTTAACCGAGTTTAAGCGTACTTATAATAATGATAGAAATTTCTAAATTTTACCCGAGGTGTTAAAGATGATATTTTGGCTTGGTCCTTATCGGGTATCGTAATCAAATCCTTGTATGTCAGTTGTGACCGGAAGACACGCCTGAATCGAAACTTGTGTACGACTCTGCAGCGTCGATGAGTGGTTAAATCTATTGTATTTCATGTACTAAAAATAGATACCAAAACGGCCTGTACGATATATAATTATAGATGTCACCGCGGACCGTATTTCCGTAGATGAAGCGCAAATATCAAAGGTGACAATCATTTTTTTATTTCCGTGTGTACGAGTACACGACGCTGTGACCACTTCCATAAAATTTTGAGACATCTTATTCTAATACATTTTTTTCTGATTGTATCCCATCATTATGGGTCCTGGAAATGCTACTACCATTATATAAAGTTAGAAAGAACGAATTAACCCCCATCTGTCCATTTGGCCTACCAGTGATCAAAGCAATGCCCGCCACTATAACCTGTATTATGATGTGGTTATTATATGAATTACTATGCAAAATACAAATGGGACTAGACCAATATTTGTAACGAAAACCATTATTTATTTCACCCAATCTAGAAGATTTCTCATCAATACTCGATTTGAATCTTCAATTAATTGTCTGGTTAATATTGAGAGTTAATTATCGTCACATACGCTCAAATTTTTGGGTCGGATAAATATCGACAGGGGAAGTATTTGTCAAGTTTTTTATCGCATTTTTGTGATTTTTCGTTTTTTTGGTTCAGTTCCGGTCAAATATTGATATAGCTGCCACTTCTGCTGTACACTACTTCTTCTCCATCCTTTATCCTACACTAAATCTTCTACACTTCTACACTAAATATTCCTGTTGCCTCTTGTGCATTTGGTTCAGAATCCTGGATTCTAATTGGCTCTCATCCCCACACGTGTGAACTCCATGATGCCCCACGTGCATGCTTCCCCCTGTTCTGTGTTTTTATTGGTCCACCAATAGGCGACTTCCCTTTTCCACTCTGTAGTTCCTCCTAATATTGACTACTTTTGTAATTTTCGCAGTCTTCGTCTTTTCCAAAATGACGTTTATTGCTTCGTTCCCCAGCTACTGTTTCGTCTTCGTCCCATATTTACCAACCCAACGGGTCTTCTTCTTCCATTTTACCACCTCTTCCGGCTTCTTCCGTCTTTTTTTCTCATGTCAGAGGATGTACGTGTTTTCATTCTTCCTCCGCACTCCCCCCTTTCCCTCTTCTGCCTAATCCCTCTTTTCCCATTATTTTACACATGTATATAACAATGTTTCCATAAGTGTTTCTGAGCCATCACTCTCTACCACGTAAGTGTCCTGTACTGTGTCCGGAATTTTTAATTTTAACTTCGCCTTCTTTGTTAACAGAAATTGATTTTTCCGCCTTATTTTGTACCCATATTTTTTCGTAACTGTCATTGTTTTTTTCTAATTGCTCCTGGTTCTCTTCTGCATCCCTTCCATGGATGAAACAGTCATCCATGTATATTTTCTGGGTTTCCAAGTGCATTCTTCGAAATGCAAATCCACACACCGCTAGAAGTGAACTGGAGCATTTTTTGTTCCCATTGATTCTTGGGAGGGTGTAGTGGTCCGTTTGTATAACATAGCTCATCGCCCTATAATCAATTACCAGGCGATAATCACCATTCGGTTTTTTAACCAGTAGTGTGGGACTTTCCCTTGCACTACTAGTTCTTTCCATTAAACCCATATTAATATGATTTTGGATGAACTCCCACATCTGAGGTCTCAATGGATACGGGGTACTGTACATCTGGATACTCTTTTTAATTTTAAATTACACAAAAGTTTTGCTCCTTCTTCACATAAAGCATATAGGGGCGTACGATGGTATACTATGTTACACCACCCCTCTTGGTGATCTAAAATTAATTTTCCCTTTTCAAATAACACGTCTATACCAAAGGTTGGAATACAGTTGTTGCTACCTCCTTCCGTATCCATTAACATCTACTAACATAGACCCTAACGATACCATTAGTAAGGGGCTTCAGTATAGGGTTGACACGGGAGTTTTTCGATATCCCTACATTAGTTTTTTGACCGATGGAAGTCCGTGCCAATGCTGTGTGCCCATGCTTTAGCAAGCTAGCGCTTGGTGGAATGAGTTGCTCGCCTCTGTCGTAGCGACGTGAGACATCTTCTTCCTCTTGTTTTCCACGCTAATTTACCATACTTCTTGTCGGTGTCATTAATTACCCCATAAATCTTCTGTCTGTTCTTCCGAATTGATTGCCCTAATTGGATAGGTTTGTATTTACCTTTAATAGTTTTTTTAACCCGCTCTGTGTCCTCAGCTTACCGGTTGTTGTCTTCGAGGACTCTAATTGGATACAGCTGCCACTTTTGAATAATGTTTCATTAAAATTCAAAGTTTTAGAATTTATTCAATATCGTTGTTTCTTGTGTTGAAAATATTGAATAAATTCTCTAGGCGGATACACACTATAAATACACCCAAAAATGGCCTGAAGCGCCTTCATGTTCGATTCTGCGCACTATCGTTTCCTGTTGAATTCAATTTCATCTTTTATGCAGGTAGAGCTATGTGGGGGTTTAATTGACCCATCTATATCTCTTTCGTTCGCCCAAACGGTAAATTAAAGGCAATTTCGATCGAAAGTTTTACTTTGATTTAACTGCCCCTATTCTTCTATTTTTGGGCGTATTTAGGTAGATTTGCACGATTTTCCTTATTTACGCAACAGAAGGTCTTATTTCTCCTCGGTGTCAGCGTACTTAATTATTTTCATTCTTTTTTAATAATTATTTTCATATTCTATTTAGACCCTCTGTTCCTTAAATTAAGCTCATTTTGGTTTAGGAACTTATTTCCGGATTTTTAGTAGATTTACAATTTCACAAAGGATAAGATACTTTATCTATTTCCGTTTACAGTTTTTACATGTAATTTACAAAAATTTTAGAAATTCAATCGTCCATCTTTTCTTGGTCCATTATGTCTGTTAGCCGTTTTGTGCTGCTACGCGTCGTCTGATGTGTCAATATCCTGGTCTAAAGTCACCTTAAAATATGCGGAAGAAAATTCTGTGCGGGAGTGCTGCTCGATGTTTTCCTAACTAATATACAGCTGTCTTAAATCGTAGAAAGTGGTTTCATAAGTACCTCTAAGTACCTTAATTTGTAGAAGATTGTTTACTACCGTAAATTTTCTCCTGGAATAGCTCGGCGTGAGTCCAACGCAAAAAATCCGATTTTTCAATAGCACTTCCATGGAATTCCAGTGATACTTCCGATCTGAAACTAGGTTAAAAAGATGCGGAACAATTTTTGGGAGCGGGATCCTGGGAATCAAACTGGACCTAGGGACCAATAAAAGGATGAGGGTTAAAATATAGTCTACTTTTTTAGTTTTCGTAATTTTCGTAATTGTCCTAATTCTTTAACGAAATTATACTAATTCGCTTTGTAACCTCCCAATGTGTCGCCATACAGTGTGTCGACACCTCGATCAACTAAAATAAAAAAAATTAGAATTTTTTTATTTCCAGCCTTTCGTAGCATAGTGTATACAAGTTGTAAAATCAGCTTTATGCCAACAAACGTAACTTAAACAGCGACCGAAAAAATGAATAAAATTACTTCAACAGTGTAAATATTCACCTATTCATGTATATCCTCTATAGAACTCGACGATTGGCTGAAAACTAATTGAAAGCTAATATTAGCCGTGAGTTACGTCGGCGAACCGATCCAAATGTCATAATATTGAGACCAGGTCAGACGTTGCGGTTGGTGATTAACTCGCTTTGTTGAACTTTCTCATTTTGAACTACTATTTTCTAACGTGAAATTCGTTTTATGTTTTCACATTGATTTTTTTCTGTCTAAGGGTCTAACTAGAAGCTATAAAGAAATCAATATATGTTCCCAATTTCAATCGACTGCAAACATAGCGTTGTCACGTATGAAAAGCTTGGGGCTCAGATTATCTGTTTTAAAGCTATGGAGCTCGAAAATTTTTGAACAATGTGACTTTCTAGGTGCATAGCTTTAAAACAAATCATCTAAGCATATTTTAGATGCTTTTATTGGACAATTTATTTCGGTCCGCTGCCGGTTAAAATTTACGTTTTTTCAAGAAAAGGTCATTTTCATCGATAAAAAACGACAACCCTGGGAATTTGGGATATAGCCGAATTCCTTACCTACCGCTCGGATCCATTATGTTTCTTTCAATTGATTTCCGCCTATTACGCATATCAAAACACCATAAAGAACTTTTGGTTTGACATACTTGATAGTTTAGTTAAATAAGGTGAACAAAACAGCGAATTAGGTTGTTCTTTGATTTCGTTTTCCCTCGACGAAATAAGGTTTGAGAAGATTAAATGAGGTAGAAAGGTTGCACAGTTATCGAATAAATTCCGAGCTTTGCAAACAAACGAGCTTCCTATAATCATGAATAGGCACACTATTTGAATTCAAAAGTGCTTCTGACCGGAAATACTTCAAAATACAAAAATGTGCCTCTGTTTTATCCTGGCATTTATTGACAATGTATACTCATTACACACACTTGTCTGGTCGAGCTCCCCCCCGGTCCAAATTGTAGACAAAATTTTAACGAGACCTAGCCAGTCTGATAGAGTTTCTTCTCAGAGGACCGACCCCGAATTCTTAACACGTGACCAGTTATAGGCCCACAAATTTATAGCCCAAATTTTTAAAA